>JAVQJD010012620.1:0-37467 GCA_036023655.1 Nannoperca australis
CTCTCTCTCTCTCTCTCTCTCTCTCTCTCTCTCTCTCTCTCTCTCTCTCTCTCGTTTTCCTCCTCTTATCCACTTTTCTACTTTTTCTGTCTGTAACTTACTCTCTCCTCCACTTGTGATTTTTCTCTCACACCCCCCGTGTTATCCTTAACCTCTGCGCACACACACACACACACACATACCTCTTTTGCACCCCTATAGATCAGCTGTAGGATCCCACTGTGCTTTCTGACCACATGGTCTCAATGCACAGAAGGGACCCTCTGTTGCAGTGCCATGGAGCAGGGGCCCATGATGTCACAGGGAAATCACCTTCATCTCTCAAACACACACACACACACACACAAACACACGCTGCACAGCCCCTCCCCCTGCTCCCTTTTCTTCTCATCGCAGTGGTGAATGGAATTGCATGGCTGTGCAGTTCAATCACTGTCAAGTGCAAATAAAAGGGGTCTCTTGTGTAAAATTTCATGATTCACAATTGATTAAATAGGGGTGTCATTTCATGGCTGAACAGGGAGGTGTGTGCAGATGAGATGGGGGTAAGGCTTTTTCATGCCCTTGTGAGATATGGCTCAGATGGGCCCCCATTCAAAGCTGGAAATGTAAAGGTCTGGGGTTTATTCACAAAGGAAAATAAGAGGCCGCTATAAGAGAGAGGAGGGGGTAAAGGGACACAGTAGGAGAACTGCCAGTATCTTCTCATGGCTTGTTGAAGGGCTTTCACACCCTTGAAAGATATAGACCTAATATACTGTATGTAAGCCTGCATGATCTCAATTCCTGTTGTCATGTGGAAACTCCCAGGGTTTAGCCAGCGGGGAGGTAGATAAGGACAGAGGACAGGAAGTGGTTTTAAGAAAAGAAGACAAGATAAGAGGATGGTTATGAAGGAGTAAGTGGGCAAATATTACGACTACAGTAGTAATGAGATTAGAGAGAAATTGTTCAGCACTGTATTGTGGGAACTGTACAGAGTTGCAAACCTCAGACTGTAACCAATAAGGTTTCTTGATTGAAATCCTTTTATTCTCTTGTCAGAACTGTGTCTGACCCTGGTCACAACTGATCACAGGTCTCTAGCGCTCATTACCTTGCCTAGGTCACGTAGCATTATGTCAGGTTTGGCTAGCTGGGTAATGCTAGCTTTCGATAGTTCAGGAAGCATTCCTAGCTCACTGTTACACCACTGAAGTGGACTTTGCACACAGCTTTTCAACACAAAACAGTTGGATTAGGATCCTTGTGTATGAGCACCCTCTTGTTTTTGCACATGTATCACACACACGTATTGAATAGAGAAAATCTTGGTGGATAGGGAAATTCAAATTTGACTTTTAGAGCAGACTTTCTACTGTTCAGTCCGGTCTCTACTGTACACCTCACACTCTCAGATTCAATACCCTCCCTGGTTTCTGGCTTCTGCTGCCTCCACAGCAGAGAAATCATATATTACCTCCCCACACACACACACACACACACATACGGACAGACACACCTCTGTTTTACACACACACACACACCATACTGTACGCACACAAGTCTGCACACACACACACACACACACACACACACACTCACTTGTGAGACTGGTTTAGTGCAAGTCACATTTTTCCTGGGGCCTGTGTGTGTGTGTGTGTGTTTAGTAATCCATCTATGTAAGCTGCTGGGATGCCGAGTAAAGATTTTGAAGGGGAGAAGGCGAACCAAACCTTGTGAGACTCCTTGCACCCCGGCTTCACTTTTGCTTCATACTTTGGGGATTTCAGCTCTAACATTGTTCCCAGTGTGAGTTTCCTTGTTGTTGGTACACACTCAGTATAAATCTTTGAGGTTATTTGAGGTCGCCTCTCAACTCTATTTCTTATTAATCCAATTTCGGGCAGAAAGTTCCAGAAAAGAATAATCTTGATATAAACATATTTACAGTATTCTCCCCCCCCCCCACTGTTGGGTACACTTTAGTTCATTTCCACAACAATGAGCAGATTCTAGATTAAATTATGCCCATTAAGTGTGTCATTTACATTCCAATCATTTATCCGATGCTCTTACGCAGAGTGGCTTATAGCAAGTGCAATAAATGAATTAGGTTGAATTCCTAGATTTCCGATGCTCAAAACAGCCAAGAGTAAGAAATTTAATGGTCAAGAGTGTGAGCATAGAATACTAATGTGTGATCTTGCTACATCAAGTATTAGTGGCCATGAGGAAGAAAAGATTTTTGGCAATGCAGGAGAAAGGTAATTAAACATAAAAGTGGCTTTATTGGACATATAGTGAAGTAGCACTGAATCAACACTGGAGGCCAAAAGCAGCTATCAACTATTTCTCAAGCGGCCTGGGGAGGAGAGGAATTTAGTTTTTTTATTATCCTTAACCAAACCTTTATTGTATTTTCTTTTTGATATTTTTGCATCCCTTAGCAATAGTTTTCTATTCCTAATGCTGTTGCATTCTCTGACAACAGATTTTGGCTACCTCGCAGACAGCTTATGTTGCTATGGCTGCGAAGTAAAGCCAGAGCAAACATTTAGTTCGCAGAGAGTTAGATGAGGAGACTGATACCACGCTCATGTCGCTCCATTAAATATGAAGCTATAACCAGCTGCCGGTTATCTTAGCAGCTTAGCTTAGCATAAAGCCTGGAAATGGGGAAACAGCTAGACAGGCTCTGTCCGAAGGTAATAGAATTCCCCGAATTTCCCAAAATATCAAACAATTGCTTTAACCTGCTTACAAATCTGTAACATGCTATCATCTTATTTTCAACAAAATAAGAAAATGTCCAAGGCAGTCACGTACTATGTCAAGAGAATAAACACTGTTGCTGTTAGCTTTAGCCAAAGATGAGTTCAGAATGGCAAGCTTTACTTTTCAGTTCAGTTAACAGTGTGAAATATACACAGATGTACTTTGATTTTAGCCTGTAAATATGGTGTTTAATAATTAGGAAAGAAATTGTATCCACTAGCTTATCTTGATACTTGGGGTTTCAAAAGTAACCAAAAAATAAAGATGAGTGTTATTTATTATTTATCACGCTTAAAAAGGTGCAACAAAGCTAACAGAAGAGTGAGGGAGATTCATCAAGTGCAGCCTACACACACCCCAACAGTCCTGAGAAGAGGTCTAGCCTGCCAAAAGTGTGCAGGACCTTAAATATCATATCTGTAGCATCCTAGGATCATCTGAACTTCACAGATGTGGGCTTCATCAACAGGCCATCAGAGAACATCAGCGCTTTGAGTGGGCTGAGCAACATCTATACACAAGCGGAGCTCTGGGGAAAATCCATTGCGAGTGATCATAAAAGTATTGCAATGGCATGCAAACACATTGTGAGGGAAGCAGAAATATTTTTTAATTCCACTGTGGCCTTCCCCCACACCCACAGTTAATACATTTCTTCGCGTGTCTTTTTTTTTGGAGCTTTTCATGCCGAGCTTTACTTTTTTGAGAAACAGGAACTCCGTGTGTCTTGCTTGTGTCTGTGGTTATGAGTACAGAGGTCTGGGGTGTTTTTTTTTGTCTCCTTGCCAAGTTTAAACCATGCATGCAAATATAGTGAGTGGAGCCATTTAATTGCAATGCAAGAATATCCATCAGAAAGAAGTAGAAATTCAACAGCAGTTCGTGAATTCCCCAGCTTGTGCCCTCTGGTCTTAGTGAACACCCACGAGTCTCACTATCAGTATCATTGTCTCGGGAAGACTTTGATCTTTTCTCAGTGGTTTCAACCTTAAGCAGCCGATTGCAATAAAGAGGCATTTTTGCTTTTCACATAATGCATCCTTTCTCCAAATTTCATTTGCCAAACCTAAATCTGTTAAGAAGTTTTCAGAGGTTCTCACTGTCTGCCTCCTCTAGGTATTTGTAACACATTTGTACAAACACACACACACACACACACACACACACAAACACAAAGACAAAAATCCCTTTTCTCTACTTTCGCTCCGGGGCTTGTCGCAGGGCATACAACAAGAGGCTTCTGTGCATACCAAACCCCGACTGTTCATTCAGAGCTGCCGCTAATCGTGCATTTGCGCACACACACACGTACACACTTACGTTAAATGTGACCAGCATTCCTCCAGTTTTAGCCGTTGGGGGAGAAGGGGATTGAAGGGATTGAGCAAAGAGAGAAAAAGAAAGAGCAAGGTAGCAGCAACTCCAGATGATAGAATGCAATAAAAACCCTAGAAAGTGAAACCAATCACAAGATCTCTTATGAAATCCATTTGACGGAGAAATCAAAAAATATCTCTTAAGCACTAATAGTTTTTTTTTTTTACTTTTTCCAACTTGATTATAAGGTAATTACAATTTAGACCCTTTAAAGTCTTTAACATAGTCTATTAGTTATTGAACTGAATTTAAACTCTGCTAAATACTTTAGCATACTTGATTCAATGACCGTTTGATTCCTAAACTGTGAATCTAAGAGAGCAGCTGCTCTCGCCCCAAAACTCGACAGCTGATAAGCTACGATAAGTAAGACTTCTAAGAAGTCGCTAAGCATTTAGGTCGTCCCGGCTCTACCCTGGCTCATTTCTTTGCAAGGTGTCTTGAGGTGCTACAGCAGCTGTGAACTAAGTCTGTCAGTGTATCAGTCTCATGTGTCATGCCAGACGCCACATCTTGCTCATCGTATCGCAGGGATTCAATCCAGATAATTAATCTGAGCTCGTTAGCCACATGGCATGTAGGTCGCAGCAGAAGCTGGCCTGCATACCGCAGAAGTGACTCAACACCCATCTACTGCCGTCTACTCACACATAGGCAGAACTGTATTCCTTAATAAACCTGACTATATATTCATGTACATGGCGGTATGGTTGTCTGCATCGCTGTCCATACACCAGCTTGTCTTGACAGAGTATACACTGCTGGCACACGTTGTAGCTTATCTCAGCGCGGCCCCATAGGAATGATGTCTTTTAAAGGAAGCGGGCTGGAAGGGTGGGGTGAAACTGATATGGGTTGCTACCTTGCTCTCCCTCACATCTACCAGGGGACTGCAACAGTAAATGATGGCATTAGGGAGGAGGGGAGGGGGCGTAGCAGATGAACTGCTTTCCTTCCTAGAGCGAAGGATGATACGTGGGCCAAGGCAGGAAGAGGAGGAGGAGGAGAGTGGTGAAGCTGGACAGGTGCTGAGAGAGAGATATGTGCTTTTTTCCCCTCTGCCGCATGGGAGATTGGGGGGAATGGAGAGAAAGAGAGAAAAGGGACAGGTGAAATATTCCCTCTGTTGCAAAGGAAATGGGGGGAAAGTGGAAAGGGCCAGCTCTGTACTGAGAAATGGACTAAACCATTCCCGGAGGGCATGCTGAAACTCCCAGCCCCCACAGGCCTCTCTCTAAATGTACCTACCAGTGATGGATGATATTAACGTTTACCCCCTCTGCTTTTTCCTCATTTCTCAGCAAAGCTCAGGGAGGAGTTTGTGTGTGTGTGTGTGTGTGTGTGTGTGTGTGTGTGTGTGTGTTCGCATGAGTGTGCACAACCAGCACACAGCATGCCAGGCAGTCCTGGCTTTGCCTGCTTGACACTCCCAGGGAGTAGCAAACATATCCCCCGTAACAATCAATAGCTACCCCCAGCTCCCAGCCCCATCTGCAGCCCAACGCAGCTTCTATCTCCAATGGCCGCCGCTACTATTAATTCTGTGCCCCACCGCTTCCTGCGTAGAGCCTGGCCCCTGAGATTAAAGAGCAACACAGTTACTGAAGTCCTTTGCTCACAGGAGGAGAGGGAGAAGGAGGGAGAAGGGAGCACTGTGTGAAGATTGTTTATCCAGAGGAATCTCCTCATTGCCAGCTTACAAATGCTACTCATTTCCACTTCAGGGCCACATGGGGCCAACCTCGACTCTCATCCGTGTCAATTAATTTGCAGCAAATCAACATCTTTGTGATGCTTTGTGCTTTTTTTTCCCTCCAAAGAAAACAATTATGGCTAGCTCGGATGCATTTAAAGAACAAGTTTTAAATACAGAAATCTCATGCTATAATGATTAGTTGATTAATCAGCCAGTTGATCAAAATGAAATTTTTTTGTCATCGAGTAATTGCTGGTGAGTCATTTAGAACGGCAAACCTTTGCTGGTTCCAGCTTCTGAAATGTGAGGATTATGTCATTGGGAATGAAAAATCTTTGAGTGTTGGTCTGACAAAAGACACATCTGCACCTAATTGTGACTGATTGGGCTGTTTGTCTTTACTTCTAACAACTTGCAAAAAAATGTAGTCTTCTTTACTCGACATTGCAATGTGCTGCTCTGATTAATTACTGCAAGCAAACGTATGATGTGATCAATCCATCAGTGTCCCCTGCTGAGCTGAATCAGACAGATTCTGACGTGCCTTGTCTTGTTATCGTTATTATTAGTAATTATTATTATAATATAATATATAAAGCCTTTTGAATATCAAACACTTTGATGTAGCGCTAACGCTTGCTTGTTTTCCCAGAAGGTTAAAGGAATAGTCAGACATTTTAGGAAGTATGCTTATTCGTTTTCTTGCCAAGAGTTGAATGAGACAATGAGACACTCTGTCTGTACGGTAAATATAAAGCTACAACCAGCAGCTGGTTAGCTTAGCTTAGCTTAGCTTTGCTTGATTGGGAGCAGTAACTCCCTGTAGTCTCTAAGCTGGTTGCCAGCCAAGAAATAATCTGGCGTAAACGGCAGGTTTAAACAAATATCTAATGTGTTAATTAGTGACCTTCAGAGGTGCTGGTAGGTGGATTTTGTAACCTTTTTAGTTTGGACACAGCCAGGCTAGCTAACTAAAGTCTCCGGTCTTTATGCTAAGCTACGCTAACCATCTCCTAGCCCCATACTTATTTACCGTACAGATATGTCAGTGAGATTGATCTTGTCATCTAACTCTCAGCATAAATGATGTAAATAATCATTAGGTGCAGCCTTACATCAATCCTTTCTTCACAATGCAGACGGACATGCCTCAGGTAAGCCTCACGTGGCCTTGCTGTGGAAATGAGCATACTTACTTACCATACTTTTGTGAATAAGTATGTATATTTTGGACAGTTTGAATTCAGTGAGAAGAGACTATGTGAAATGCTGTAAAAGTGAACGTTTGGTATCTGCTGACATTCAGGCGCTGTTGTTTATATAATTTGCTCATTTGGGTATTTTTTCTGATGTAACGGTGTCCCTCATCTTCTCATGTCTCTCACAGTGGGACACAAAGCGAGAGTATTCATTTCTCCAGGGCAAACACATGCTGCCTCTACATAACTTGCACTCTCCCTCCCTTAAACACACATTCACACACACTAACAAGTAAACAGAGAAGCATGCACTTTACACACACAAAGACTCATTTTACCTCTGCAAACATCCAGTGACTTGCACTGCATGGATTAGACCCTTAAAGCATTCCCTTTGAAACTCTGCAAGTAGGGATTTCTTTTTTGGTGATCACTGGCCTAAGCAGCTGTTATATGCAGGATTAGCAGGTTCTGCCATTGCCGACAACATGGTCTATTTAAACTGGCTGGGTGAAGAAAGTAGAGAAAGACAAGGATGGGAGGGGAGAGGTTATGACAGGCAGGAGCAGAGATGAATATGGGAAAAGAGGAGAAAGAGAGAGAGAGAGAGAGAGAGAGAGAGAGAAAGAAAAGGAGGTACGAAAGACGTGAAATGGGGAACAGATGACGAGTGAAGGGGAGTGAGACGTGGAGCAGAAGGGATGAGGGGTGAAAGGAGCAGAGCAGAGCGGCAGAATCGGGATGTGTGAGGAGAAGTGTGAAGGGAAGGAGATGCATGGAGAGAAATGAGTGTAGAAGGAGAGGAGAGGAGAGGACGTGAGAGACATGAGAGGAGAGGGAGAAGCTTAAACGTATCCAGTGTTGTGAGAAGCAGACCTCTGCCAAAGAAGCAGCTTAAAAGGAGCTGACAATGAGAATATTGTTCCTCCTCTGTTTTTCATCCAGTTTGTTTAGTGTTTCACTTCTATAATATCGTCCACCTCCTGTCTCTCCGAGTGTGAAAGTGTGTCATCAAGCCACCTTGGTAATTGCGCTGGTACAAGGTGTTTGCAGAGAGGGAAGGTTGATGGGCTGATAACAGGCCCGGCTTTAGGGGTGAAAAGACATCTCCATGCTGAGCGACTGGCTCACAATAGCATCTCACTTGCTTCCCTCGTGTCTCTCACCTCTCCTGCTTCCATTCTGTCTCGCATGCCTCATATTGCACCCAGCTCTCCCTCCCCTTTTCTGTCCTCTTCTTTTTGTGTCTTGTAAATGGAGAAACACATCAGGGATCCCTGTTGTTATGAGGTCTGTCTTTCCTCGGCTTCTTTTCGTTGTTCCGTTCCCCTTCACTTTTTCCCCTCTGCCTCTTCTCTTGTGTGTCTAGCAAGGTGTGCCACAGTGGTGTGGCAGCCAGGCAGCTTTCTTAGTTTTCCGTTTGATGCATCGCGACACATTTCGCTAGAACAAGCCAGAACTCAAGCTTCGTGTCAGCGCTCCTTCGCCTTGCGCTCCCCACTTTCACTCATTACCCTTTTTCCTCTTTCTGCTCTCCCCTGTGCCCTCCCCTTTGCTTTCAGCCTATTCTGGTGGAAAGATAGGGAAATTGTACATTCAGACGTTTGCTCACGCGCACGCACACACACACACACACACACACACACACACTATCTCACATATGCAGATGCACAGTGCTAAAAAGTGAAGCCCTTCCAGTCACACGCCACACCACTACAATTTCTTCACATTCTTGTGTGGCTCGACTGAAAAAAGAATTGTACACATGCATGCATGCACACACACACACACGCATAAACACAAACACCCACACAATCTCACAGTCACATTCTGGCCCTTTATCCCTTCTTGGTAATCTGTTTACGGAGTGCTGGGCCCATTTGAGGGAGAATTTAATTGAAACCAGGGCTAATCTGATGATGGCTCGGAGCGGCAGAGTCCTCAGCCCTGTCTCACCTCCAGTTAGGTTGCACCTTGTAGTCCTCACACTCAATACCTTGCTACTTCATTTCATGCCTCACGGTTCAATGCCGCGCTGCCCACTCGTACATGCCACATTGATTGTTAATCCGACATTTGATATGCACCACGCTCACTCAATTCTGATCTTGTTTTTCTTGTTTGTGTCTTCCCTCCTTCTCTTTTCTCACTCCCCACCTCTATGCTTCCCCTGTCTTTCTCCTCTTGTCCCCACTCTCTTCCTCCAGGATGGATATTACTCCCACCGGCCAAAGGAGAAAAGTAGAGTGGACAGCAACAACGAGAACTCTGTGCCCAGAGACTTTGAGAACATAGACAACAGTAACTTTGGTGCGCGCTCACAGCCACACCGGCAGTCAATCGGTGCCGCCAGCAGCAAGCAGCAGCGGGAGCATCTGCAGGAGAAGGCCCACGCCCAGCAGCAGGCCTGGCGGGACAGCTCCCCGAGTCTGGGCCGAAGCTCAAACGAAGTGCTGCCCGTAGGCCAGCAGCCGCTGGCGGTCAGCAACAATGCCTCCTACCCGGGTGGTCAGGGCGCTGTGGGAGTGTCGCGGCAACACTACCGTGCCTCACAGGCCCAGCAGGCCCAGTCGCAGCACAGACATCAGCACCCCCACAGGAGGCAGGCGACTGCAGCGCCTCTGGAGATGACCTACGACCAGCCACCCAAGTGCGAGATCAGTGGGAAGGAAGCCATTTCAGCTCTATCCAGAGCCAAGAGCAAGGAGTGCCGGCAACAGATCGCTGAGGTGTACTGCCGGCACAAGGAAGGGCAGTTAATGCCTGAGAAGGTCACTCGCTACTGCCCCCTCGAGGGTGAGTGATTAATCATTGCAATTCATTTGAATGATTATTTTATTTTAGTTAATACGAATGATTACATCTCTGGAGTTAATGCAGTGACTTTGTATTCTGCACAAAAATGGTCTCACTGAATGGGTCGATATCCATCAAGCTTCCCAGCATGGAGACATCTGAATGTTTATGTGTTATGTGTTTATGTGTTATGTGAAACCATGTTTTGCACAATGTCTGATGACATATAGACATCTTAGGTTGTGCTAAGGCCTTTCTTGCCAAACGGCATTTAGAAGGCAGTAAAAATAGATGCCACTATTACTGGAGTGCAATTGTAAATCACTTTTAAAAACGGCAAAAATAGATTCAAAATCAGGAGATCGATAAACTGATAGAGATTATGGCTTGAGTTGATTATTTGAGCAGACTTACTGAAGTACAAAACAAAGAAAAACCTCCTGGAAATAATGCTGACAGGTTGTCAATGTCCTTTCCTCATACAGTTTGACATTTATTATTTGTTCCTACTCTATCCTTCACACACTTGTTTTTCATAGCAAACAAGAAAATAATATCCACAAAGCTAAGTACAAAGAGTGTAGTAGCCTACGTGGTAAAAAATGTTCTGTTCTTGTAATTGCAATTCTCGTCAAAGGCAAGAAATGTCTCTTTTTTTGGCTGATGTGTAATTGGTGAAGTAAATTGTTGAAGAAAATGTGGATGCTGCTTGTATTCTCTCCAAATTGGTTTCCAATTTTTATACGTTTGGTCAAGCTGGCCACAGAACACAACACAGGTTCTCGTTTCTTTTTTTCTCAAAAAGACACACACAGGCAGACAGACACACACACGAATTTATGGACATCTGCAGTCTGGTTGTGGATTCTGTAAACATAACATGTTGCGCATGCCGCCATCGGTGAGCAGCATGCATCAGCAACCATGTTTTAAGTGAACAGCACATACACACACATGCATTTATACACACGGGAGGAGACTGAATGCAGTATGGACAGCAGGGGAGGAGGAGATAGCTATTATACACCCTGCCTGTTCTAGTCAGATACCTTCCCAGCCCTCGCTCGTGTTATTAGAACTCGAGGAGGCACCGTGACTTAGCAACTTTTGTACATTCCCATTCCCAAGAGCAGGCGTCTCGTTTCTCTGTGCCTAAGCTCCTGTCATCTCACACACCAACTCACCATCCCACTCAAACTGACAGTTTGATCAAAGGAGACAAAGAAATTGAAAAGGGCTTTCCCCTGGTGGCTGGGCTGTTACAACACGACAGCTAAATCAAATCACTTTTCTTTCTTACTCTCCGTCTGCCTGCCTGCCTGCCTGCTTGCTGCCTGCCAATGTGTAAGCTCTCTTCCTCTCTCTCTCTTCCCTCCTCTGTTCCCCATCCCAATTCAAGTCCTAACCTTGTTAGCAGAAAATTGTCCAATTTGATTTGATCGGTATTCTGTCCTTGAGGCCTTGGCTAGATTAGCAATTGTGTTAACTCTGGTGTTAGCATCATTGAATGCAGGACGAACATGTTCAGTCTCTTTCCCTCCCATATGCTAACTTGGCTAATAATGATATGACTGGGCTGCGTTGTTCCGACAGGGTCAGCTGGCAGTCAGTGATCTTTTATTCATGTAGTTTTAACCTAATGGTTTTGTACTGAACTTTATTGGTGTATAAATCATATTTAAAGCTGCTCTAATCAATATATTTATAATAAAGTATAAAGTATAATAAAGTACAATAACCCGTATGAAATTAGCACCAAACTCTGAAGTTCCCCTCAGCTCTATGAGCTCCAATTCAATTCCGTTTTATACAGTATATACAGTATAACAATACATAGCTTCTTTTAGCTCATTGTCTTGGTTTTCTGGCCTGCAACTTAACTGTTTTAATACACTCTCACCGCTCTTATAGCATCATTTTCGGCCATAGCAGGCAGGTGTTTTCAGCAGCTAACTGCACTGCACCAACAAGTAGACATCAGTGTTAGTGATATGGTAGACAGGAGTGTATGCAAAGTTTCTTGCTAAGTTGAAGTAGTTGAGAATATTGAGTTGTTACTTGGTGGGTTGAGCATCATGCTGCCCGTGACAGCATCATGCTAGTTTGCGTAACATGTTAGCTGATTGTTGTAGCTAGCTCCAAATCAATGCTAGCTGTTTGCTAATAAGTTCTCCATATCAACTTAAAAGCTGATAATAAGTGTTGTGTTCAGTGTTTTGTTTGCTCTGCCCCCAAGTGGCCAACAATCTATTATACGTGTAAAGGAAATTAAATTAGTTATTTTAATCATATAAATCAAAACCATGGATATGATTATGTCTGCAGACCTGGATTTGTGGATGGTTTCAAGGAGCAGAAACCATCCCCGAGATATTTTCATATTAAATTTGATACAAGCCCTTTGGGGTCAAGCTAAGCTCTTGTTCTAACCTCTTATATGAGCAGCTACGATGGAGGAAGGGTAAGAGCCCGAAGTTACACAAGATGATGGAGGAAGAGAGTGGGGTGATAGCAGATGAGGGAAAGGCAGTTTAAAAGATTGATGCGGATGGGAAGGATGATGAAGAGGGATGAGTTTAAGAGGAGGGCTTCTGTTTTTTTCTTTCGGAATAGGTCTCTTCAGGTGCGGAGCCTGTTTGAAAAATACTACACATGAAGCTCTTCTGCAGATAAACACACATGCTCAACAAAACTGACAGTAAAATTTAAGTTCTTACACATACACACGCACAGCAGTGCTCATTAGTTCAGCTAGCTAGCATAGCACTCACTCTCAAAGTGCTTTGTGAAGCGACTGGCCAATTATCCGTGTGCAAAGCAAACCATTGAACCTTCTTAGCCGGCCACCAATTACCATTCAATCTGATACGGCCCACAGCAGATTTCCCCCCTGAGTTGTCGCATACACCCACACACACGCGCGCAGAGAGAGAGAGAGAGAGAGAAGCAAAAAAATAAGTGTGAGTGATTGACAAGAGCCACGGCCAATTGGAGCCAAGGGAGCGTGTCATTAACCCCAACCTTGTGGTCAACCTTTAAACAAAGCCTTGTTGGAGACCTGCCCTTAAATTTGAATGATTACGTGAGGGACCAGGCTTTCTTAACGCGCTCCCCTCAACTCATAAAGAGAAGACATGTCGGACACTGGTCCTTAAATTTTAAGTAATTACAGGACCCTAGGGCCAGACGGGGAGCGGAGCCGGGAGGGGCATTTTTGAGGAAACGTAACCCTCAGGGGAATAAGCAGCCACCAACCCGGTATTCCCTCAGCTTCCTCTACTTCTTCAGCACAAACAGGCTCTTGGGAACTGAAGTCCCAAATTATAGTCATTAATCTCCTTAAGGCAAACAAACAAACTTAAGAACAAACGTGTCTCATAAGCTGTGTGTGCACATTGGCTGTAATAACTGAAGGTTTAAAAACTAACAATGTCTGGGATAATGTTGGGGGACTTGATGGTGCAGAACAGCTTTGAGGAAGGTTTTTTTTTCAGGTTTCAAGTGTTTGTTTTTGAGCGGTTAAGGGTGGTACAAACCCACACAATGGAGCTATGTGTGGTTACCAATGGCTTTCCAGAGATTGTTGGAATTATTTAATTTGATAGTGGCTAGCTTGGCAGGCCGCGACAAGGGCGGTGTTTGCCTACATGTTTATTGTTGTCTTTTGTGTGAAATCCAAAGCATCTTCAGGGAGTTTTGCCTGAGAGGAATGATGGCACATTGTCAATCCTTGCTCCATCCTGAAAGCCCCAGAGGAATCTCTCATAGGATTCCTGTCTAAGTGGGGATAGTAGTTACAGTGTGTGGAGTGTCTGGTTAAAATTGTCATAATTCCAATTCAATCACATAATAAAATGGATGAACAAGTCCTGGTTTTGTGGCTTTGCTTTTTTTCTTTCACAGTAGGTGTGAAGTAGCTGTGTGACTTTTATTGTTCTTATTTATTCATTTATTCATTAATATCTCAGATGTAGCACGGCTTTCTTTCCCTGTGCGTAATCCTGACCAATTGGGCTTCCTGAGAACATCTGATGTATTTAAATGACACAATGGAAAGCAAAGGGAAGTTAACCACGTCATACGACTACCTTTGCCTGTTACAGTCAGTCTTTTTATGTCTAATCTTACTATTATCTCGATGATAATATGAGACTCTTGATTGGTAATTATAAAGCAGGTACTTCCTCAGTTCAGACCGTGTCACACTTGCACAATGTAAAATCTCCACTAAATGTTCACTTTTGACACAGCAGCTAATTATAATAAATATGCTAATCATACCACTCCAACTGCTACTCACTGTGTTGCCTAGCAACCTTGTTGTTTGACTATTTCTGTTTATTGTTTAATAAAAGAATAACATTTCATTATTATTATTAATAACTGTATTCGTTAGGCTTTGGCATTTGCTTTCTTTGTCCCTCGAAGATATTTATAGGTGCTCCTCATCATATAGTGACTAACAGCGCAGTTTGTGAGTCCTCTCATAGATGATCAAATGAATAACAGATTTGATTTGGTAATCACACAAGCAAACAGCTCCTGATTATATAACTGATGAAGAATCCGTGCAATGTTGTGTGAACTAAATGGAGTTATTGCAAGTTTTATTCACTAGTATGATTACATAAATAAAGAGTTTGTTGTCTTTATTCCTCACAGGTAAAGCCAATGCTAATGTCCAGTGGGATGAGGACTCTGCTGAGAGCTTTCCATCAAAACCGGTCAGAATAGCTTTTGTCCTGGTGGTCCACGGACGAGCCTCTCGCCAGTTTCAACGCCTCTTCAAAGCCATCTACCACACCTCACACTACTACTACATACACGTCGATCAGGTGAGCCACAGAGAGCCTATAAAGCCTATGAAGCTTGGTTAGAATATTCAGATTTTCTTTGTTTTTCAATTGCATTCATTTGTAAAAAGTTATCTCTTGGTATCAAAAAATATTAGTGTCTGATCATTTCCTTGGTTGCAGCGTTCTAACTACCTGCACAGGCAGGTGCATGCCTTGGCTGCCCAGTATCCGAATGTGAGGGTGACACCATGGCGCATGGCCACCATCTGGGGTGGTGCCAGTCTGCTGACCATGTATCTTCGCAGCATGGCCGACCTGCTGGCCATGAGGGACTGGAGCTGGGATTTCTTCATCAACCTCAGTGCTGCAGACTACCCCATCAGGTAACAAAGATGGATCTCAAAGCAAAGGGAGTTCAGCAGAGGATAGTGGGGAGGCTTGAGGGGAAGAGAGTCTGGTAATGAGTTGTCCTTTAAGGAAATGAAGTGAGGTGTAGGGGCAAGCATCTAATATAGGTGACAAAGGCTGTCACCAGTGCACAACAACAGTAGACCGCACTCAGCCAATATGGAAGAAATTCAATACACACTGATCTGGGATCCTGTGGTTAACTGTGAGCTTTAATTGAAGAGTCACTCCAAACCAAACAGATCAATGAAGTAGAACCTAAGCTTTTTTCACACACTATTCATTAACACCTTCTCTTCCAAGTCCCTGCTTCCTTGCTTGCACTCCATTCATTGGGTTACATGGTGAACTGATTACAGTTTAATTGCTCAGGGTCAATACCTATTGACTTTTCAGGCCTGTTGTGTACTGTACAGTCCGAAGGTTTTCTCTCCACTCATACAACCCTTTTAAATAGCTGTAAAAGGTAATTAAAGCCACAATGTCTACATGAACTGGGCATGAAGTCATGGAAATAGCTTATTGGAGGAGATATTTTGTGACTTGTACTTTTTTTATGTGAGTTTATAGTCCTTCTGAGAATTCAGGGTCTTTTGGGTTTTTGATGTAGCTCTGCAGCAGCCAATTAAAATCCTCCTATTAAGGAGAGAGTTATCTCTTCTGCGCAGCCAGATGTCCACCCGTTGCATTTAGACAAGCTGTAATGGCCACTGGGTAAAAGAAAGCTGGATCTGATGTCTCCACAGCTGGAGCAAATGTCAAAAGTCTTTTGTTCATAGACGGGTTCAGTTTTGTTGTGTTTAGTGTTTTTCATCATATCGATGAACGCTGCTGACACTCTGTCTGTTTGTCTGTGTATGTGCGTCTGTGTTTCGGCACCAGTGTGTGCACGTCTGAGTTTATGTGTTGCCGTCTGCATAGTTCAGTGTGCCTCAGCACCTGTCTGTGTACATGTGTGCATATTTATCCTGTCTGTACGCCTGTCTGTCGGTGTGCCAGTGCATGATTAAAGGTATTTGCGTGCATGCACCGAGACACTGTTTTCTCCCCGTCTTTTGCCTCCTCATTTGCATGAGGGTGATGTTGAGAAAAGGGCTGACAGTGGAGGTTTTAAGCCCCATCTGTTGGGAAACGAAACGATTGATGGAGCGAAAGAGGGAGCCGAGAGGCAGAACTGACAGGGAAAGAGGCGAGGGAGCGAGAATAAGCAGTTAGGGTAGGGGAACAAGGGGGAGCTGCATGTTTTGGATCCATGCAATATGGAAATATGGAAATTGCACTCTTGTATCATTGCTTAGCAAGTGCATTCGTAACCACAACTTGAATTTGACCAAGTCTGCGCACTGCATATTTACTGAGTTGGACTTGCAAATATGGTCCTTTTTGAAGTGGCAGGCCTGGGTTCAAGCCCCTGTGAGAGGGAGCATACGTGATACTTGACTGTCCTCCAGCAAGAAACTGAAACCCATTCAGCTGTTTTGTTGCTGATAACCCTTTCCAAATTCTTTGGGAGCAGGATCAGGCAGAAAGAGACATTCTCAGAGAAATAAACACCTCAGCATTACATTATCATTATGGACTTAGTATAGCACACTACAACACAGAAAAACATGTTGGAATAAGCAGATGCCTCACTTTTGCCAGACTGCAAATACAACCATGTGTTAAGCTGCCAGTATGCTACATCAGAACTGCGTGTTGCTCACACCCAGACGATGTCAAATTGGGGATATTTCTGGTACTTTCCAAAACCAAAAATCCAATATTCACACCCACTTCACCCACTTTGCAGAGATGAGAAGGGAGCACGGGTTTTAACGTATCTCCCTAGTCCTCTTTTTTCATTTGTGACACAACTGTTTCTGTCACTTTTCATGTGAACAACCAAGTGCAACACTCTGAAATTGCCTTCCAGGACAGACTATATAAACATGTGTGCTGTTACCCCAATATTTAACACGTCTCCCCCCTCTGCCTTTGAGTTTGGCCATTTGAAACAACTATAAACACATTTGATTTCCGATGAGGGCAGACTACACGTTGTACGTTCTAGTTTTTTTTCAAGCATAACCTGACCACTTTTCGTCCACTTTCTTTGTCAATAACCCATTATTTATATCGATGGTGCTACATTTATTTTACTATTATGTAGTGTGAACATGCATCTTCATCATCTTCAGCGTCTTTCCTTAATGTAGCTTAAAGTTACAGTTTCTTTGGTCACAGACTTGTTTTTCTGCTGTGACCATACTGCGCAGGTGCAGGCAGGAAAGGGGGGGGGCTCCCCTGCCCCACGCTGCCCTGACTACTGCTGTTGTTATCAGTGGGACTGGAGACAAGCATTATTTCCCCTCTAATTCCCTGATAATGTCTGTCCTGCCGCATGGATGCCTCTCAAAGGCAAACCCAGAGCCCCTCACACCAGCAGAGGGGCTGGGTGTCCAGGGGGAGATATCCTGTGTGCGTGTGCATGTGCGTGTGCGTGTGTCCAGAGAGGCCAGAGGATGAGTTACAAGCTTGCTTTGTCAGAGTACAACCCTCTTTCCCAGCTTTTATCTAGCTTTTATCTATACATCTCCTTGCTTTTACCTCTTTTTTGTTTCTTTAAAGCCCCTTTCATGGACTTTTACAACAGCTTTTAAGAAGTCTGATCTGTGTTATGACTGGCTGCAGGCGTCATATCTTCTCTTCTCACTTACTTTGTCATCTCTGTCTCTGGAAAGTGTTGCATCTCATATTTTAGCTTTGTTCCATAAGTGAGAGGTATTATTTTCTCTTGTGAAGAAAAATCCTTTATAACCCATTACAACTAAGCCAACTCAATTAAAAATGTAATTCTAAAAACTTCTAAATTTAAAAAACCTGCAGGATTTTTAAAGACCTTTTTGTAGGTTTTCCCAGGACAAGGATCATGAATTTATGACCCACCTCTCATCTGTTTGAGTGTTGTTAGAGTGTGGGTTCGTAACCTGTCAGCCATTGGAATTCAATTATTCCCCAGGAATTGTCTGTTCAAGTCATTGTTTTACAAAGGCACATTATTTAACTATAAACTAAACTAAACTATATATCAATTATAAACAGTGGCATAATGATGAAGTTTAACTGGCTATGATATTGAAAAGGTGCACATTTTTTGGGTGTCAGGTGGGGTCAAAACTCACAGCTGTGTGTGTGTGTGTGTGTGTGTGTGTGTGTGTGTGTGTGTGTGTGTGTGTGTGTGAATACCACTGTGAGACAGAGCAGCCACAGGGCTGACAGTAAGCAAACTAGACCCAGTGGACGGGGTGACCACTCAGGTGGCAAATCTGGAGCTTGACATGAATTCCCTTCGCACAGTGTGTGTGCGTGGTTGTCTGCGTGCCTACAAGCATTCGTGTGTCTCTGTGCATGTACATTGTATTGTCAGTGTGCAGACTAGCAGATACACAGTGTGTATACATGGGAGTGTGTGTGTGTGTGTGTGTGTGTGTGTGTTTGTGTGGGAAGTAGAGACAGAGAAGACTGCATGTGCCTGTACAGCACATCATCAGTTAGGCTTTATGGCTCACGACCTCCTAATATAAGCCCCCCAGGCTGTGAAATTGCTCCTTCAAGAGAAAATGACATTAATATGCGCTTGTCCCTCCCCCCACTGATCCTTGAGCTTTTTACCAGGGCCTCGCTGCTCTTTTAGAAAGGCAAGCCAAGCCATCATGAAAGGCTCCACCACAGATGAAATGTTAGAGCCATTGACTGGGGCATAGCCTGCAGAGCAAAGCTTTTAGACTGTCTGGCCTGTGTATGAGAAAGTAGATTGCTCTACAATGTAAGAGCAGCATGAAGTCATTCATCAAAATAACACAGTCTTTGTATAATGCTAAAAAGTTGTAATGGCTCGAAGGAATTGAGGGACTGACACCGAGTTCAGCCGAGAGTCTTTAATTGATTAACATGTGACTTACAGCACCTGGAAACATATTTGTCCTTAACAATAAAAATGTGTGTTTCTTCTGTTGCTTCACTTGGATGTTTGTGCTTCACTGTGCAGAATGATGGATGTGCAGAGTTTGTTCTCACATTCATCTGCTGAAGGGGGGAACGTTACTCTGTGATCACCTTAAATCTCAGTTTAACATGTATGTGTATCAGTATGATTGGTGACTTCACAACTAGACTGGAGCCAATCCTGCTCCAGTGTGCAACTTACCCAAGGGTGGTGTGAAACTTGAAGGCTCCAGTGGTAGTTTGTACTTTTGAGAAAACAATTAATATTTGCATATCATACATTTTGATTGTACAATTTAAGATTGGAACAATCGCCATCATTGGTTGTTTAATTTATGTTTTAACTTGGACCCCAATATCACTCATAGTAAGACACTAATTGAGAAAATATATTTTCAGGTCCTTAAAAGTGACAACAAAACAAAACATATATTTACATGGGAAACTGATTATGCGCTCAAGCCTTAGTTTACAAGGCTATTTAAATCAAATCATTCAGATTTGGTTGTATTGCTCATCAGCGGAAACAACACAATACAGAGCTGTAGAGGAATGTTGGCTGCCACTCACACCTCCCACACCTGCTTTGTTAGAGCAGGACAAGGAGGACGAGGGAGAAATAAATCAATTAGAAAACGTTTTTGCGGACTGAGATCCAAACACACCCCTCTCTCTCCCCCACCATACGCACATATACGCTCTGCTAGCCATGCCATGAGTCAAGGTTAGCTTGTTAGTTTATGTGCACAACTCCCAAGTTCAAGATGAGCCATCAAAAGTGTTTTAACGTTCTAGAGAAAGAGGGGGATTTTGATATAATGATAATCAAAAATGTTGTGGGTTTTTTTCTACATATATATAGCATAAAACAAGATATTATTGAACTATTAACACAACAACACAGACGTTTTAGGGATATTTTACTGTCTTTTAGAAACTTTTTTATAGCAACCAATATTTATTTATTGATTTATTTGCATCATTTTCTTCCAAACCTGACATTACACCTATAACATGCACTTTACTGCAAAATCAATGTTCCACCTCCCTCCAGCAAGGTCTCACTACATGTTTCCTAGTCAAAAGTAAGTCATTTTCTTCCATTTCAGGACAAATAACCAGCTGGTGGCCTTCCTGTCCAAATACAGAGACATGAACTTCATCAAGTCCCATGGCAGAGACAACGCCAGGTGAGATGCACATTTTTCAAACTTCATTTTAATCTCCCCGCAACACGCCACCCTTTCTCTTACTCTCTGGCTAGCTCTCTGTGTTTGTCTCACTTACTCACACACAGCAGCACCTATGAACACACACAGCGCGCTCCTGCCAGCACGGCCTGGTCACTGAATCATAATACAATTAGCTCCCATCTGCGGCTTCATTAATTAACCTACTTGGTGGGATGAGCTAGCGAGGTCACTGTGCCGCCACTATACCACCCTCTACTTTCTGCTTCATCACACCACTGTGACAAACCCGTCCCCACCTGACACTGTGGGCAAAAATACCCCCGAAACACATGAAAAAACAAAATCATCCAGCATGGATGTATGAGTCAGCGCGACTCAGCGGTACCTTTTTGTATTTGCAGTCACAGTATTTTATTCAGTTGTTTTATGACAGTGAAGCTGTTTTGTTCCTGATTTAATTCCGTATTACCAGCAGTGATGATCTTGGTAATCCACTACTTTATGCTCACATGTGTGGATGACTGGAACAAATTGAAATGCTTGGAAAATGCATGAGTGCATTTCTTAAATGTCGTGTGCGAGCCACAAAGTCAATACCTCGACAGTCTTTGTAACAGTTCAGAGAACAGAAGGAACAATCTGACCTGGCTGACCTGAATTTGACTCCCTCCATCTGACACTCGATACATTCACAGGAGTAACACCATCCATTATGCATGCGGGGTGTCACTCTTCTTGTTACTGATAAAAGTTTGTAGTGACAGGTGCGAAAGACACATTTGTCAAGCCGTGTAAGGCCAAGGACAGGAGACAAATTCAGCTATGACCAAAATGAAAGTCCTTTTTGGATATGCAACTATTATAATACTAAACTAAAAGCAATGATTGTTTTAAATGACTCATCTGTAAACTGTTCAGCTGTTGTGGCAACATCTACCTGAGCATATTTTCAGTGTGTACTGTTTTTTAGCTCATCTCTTTTGGTTTTTACAAAATTCACCAAAAAACAAACAAACACAGATCAGCAGGTCCACAAAAGTTGTCTCCTACTCAAAGAGAATGAGGTTCGCTGAAGTTTGGCAGTGAAGAAGGGCCTCTTGTGATAACCTCTAAATATAAAACAAGAATAAGAGAGTGCTTGTTTTTATAAAAACTGTTTTTGAAGTCGGACTTTCACTTGGATTTTTGTATTACAGTTTGCGTTCATCTATTATTGTTTAAAATATTAAATTATATTTAGTAGTCAGCGGTATAACCACATGTCTGTCTGTGTTCACTAGGTTTATCCGTAAGCAGGGTCTAGATCGTCTGTTTTTTGAGTGCGACACCCACATGTGGAGGCTGGGTGACCGTAAGATCGCAGAAGGCATCTCGGTGGATGGCGGGTCCGACTGGTTCCTTCTAAACCGCATGTTCGTCGAATACGTCATCAACTCCAAGGACGACCTGGTCACCAACATGAAGCGCTTCTACGCCTACACTCTGCTGCCTGCCGAGGTAACACACACACACAGGCACCGCTTTCACGTGTTTCTTAACCTTTGACTGTCAGCTAAGCATTTCTGATAGAAACAGTAGACAACATTCTCTTTTCATTGCTGTGTTAGATGTGCAGGAGAAAAAAAGAACTCGGAGGCGGACATAAAATCATAAAATCAAGGCAAGATGTAAAGGCTGACTTTTCAGCTGTATACAAGGACTGGATTAGAGCAGAATGATCTCTGTGGGGGAATTTGATTTTTATCACAAGCTACTGTGAATCTCTGTTCTTTGCCGCTACTCTATTGAATGCTGTAAAAGAAATAAAAGGTATACAATTTTCTAATGTTGTCTCTCTGCTTCCCCCAACCCCTCTTCATCCATTTCTGTCTCTGTCTCACAATACCCAGTCGTTCTTTCACACGGTGCTGGAGAACAGCGCCCACTGTGAGAGCATGGTGGACAACAACCTGCGCATCACCAACTGGAACCGTAAACTGGGCTGTAAGTGCCAGTACAAGCACATCGTCGATTGGTGTGGATGCTCCCCGAACGACTTCAAGCCTGCAGACTTCCACCGCTTCCAGGTAATAATAACACACACACACACACACACACACACACACACACACAATACAAATGTGGAGAAAATCTCTCTTTGCCTGCAGCCTTTTATGATCAATCATCTGGCCACAAGCAGTGCTAGTGGCACTATTCAGGGCCTATATTTCTCAGACTTCTTAAAAACAGACCTAGGGATACTGTAAAAAACTTCAACTGAATTTTAAACAAAAGGATAAATGAATGCTGAACGCATGTGGTAAATAAAATGGCAGACCGTTTTCATATTTTTTGGAGCTTGTTCTATATTTTCAAGATACATTTAAAAGCATTTTTAAGTCAAAATAAATTTGATCAAAACGTTTTATTTTTGAATCTGTAAACTTTACTGTGAGTAAAAGCGAGGGATATTTATTTAAGTCCAAAACTTCCCTTTTAACAGGTTGATGATTACAGGCCCTGGGCTTAACTCAAGTGCTCAAGATAAAATGTCATATCCATCCGATGTTCATCAGAGACATCAGACAAACATCCAACAATAGATATGAAAAGAACACATCACGTTCAGTGGACATGTGCAGCACACGCCCCTCAGTAAGTTGTAGGAAATCAGCAGTAGTCAATCTCTAAGTTCTCCGCCCTCAAGGTCTGTCCTCTCAACCTCAGCTTCCAGCCTACCCTCCCACAGCTTTCACAATCAATATGTGCAAAATTACGTCTCGATTAGTATGACCCTGAAAGAGAAAATAAATGAATAGTAATTAGATCCTCTTTGCCTTGAGTATGAGGGTGAGAAGAGGGTTAGTGGATGAGCGGCAGTAACTCCAGGACCCCAGAGAAAGTCAGTATCCCAGTTTGACTTTTAATGTCCTCCCAAAAAAAGTAAAACCTGTGATACAAAGTGAAAACGTTCTGCCACAGTAAAATATCACTTCAAGTCATATCCTTTAAGTGCTGTGACTCACTCTGTCTTTCCTGTCCTTCACATACCAGTCAAAGCTGACCTCAGTTCTCAATTTGCCAGACCCGTCTACCGCCTGTCTCGCCTCAGTCTCTGACAGTTCAGTGCCAACACATTACCACAGGTCCTTGGCATTGCCGCTGGGTCTTGTTGGCACTCTGGTATCAGTGAAGTCCAACCCTGGGAACAAAGCAGCCTTTCCAGAAGCCAGCCAGGCCCCGGTATTAATAGGACTTAATATCCCATTGAGCGCACGATCCAAGGTTCCCTTTGAACCTTAGCAACAGGAAAGATACAGACAAGCAAAGCAGCCTTCAATTTGGTTTGCATATGAGAAGACTGATTCGAGGTACAACTGTCTAGTTTCCCACAGTGATTTCGAAGTGCGTTCACCAGGCAAAGGGGTTATTCCTGAGAGGGAGAGCGGGGATGTGCCTTTTGTCTTAGTGCATCTTTGCTTAGTAAATTGTTTCAGAAAGAGGTGCTTTTGGGAAGTCTGTTGGAAAAACAGGCTGCGACAGGTTGCTGCTTTCAGTCGACTGCACCGAGGGCATGTCAGAACGCACAAACGCTGGGAATGTGTAAACACTAAAACCTCCCTCCTTTGCGTTTCATTTGATATCTGCAGCTGATCACAGAGGGTTAATGCATCATCCGGTGCCGGGTGAAACCACACCGGCATCCCGCAGTCGCCCCTCCAGCACGAGTAAAAACTGAAGTGTGCCACAGCGTGATTAGGTCTCCTTCTTTTTTTTTTTTTTTTTTTGAGCAGATAACACCTAGCTGTCCGGTGCTGGGTAACTATTGGTAAATAGTTTTGTGTCTAGGACTGAAAAGATGTCTTTGTGCGTAAGCCAAGCTGTGGAGGTGGCAGATTTCATGAAGCACCATCAACCACACAAGCAACAGTGTGGCAGGGACACAGAGGGTGAGAAAGACAGGGGTGGAGTGGGGGAGGCCAGACACTGCGATTAATACAAAGAAGTGTTGAGAAGGAGATGATGAATGAATGGATAAAAACAGAAAAGGAAAATGGAAAGGACTGAAAAACATACAGCTGCTGTATGGAGATACATGCAGGCGTCATTTTGTGCCTCCAAGACGTGTACGGCATCTTCTCATCTTTCTTAGTCAACTTCCTTTAGCCACAAACATTTATTATAATTTCTGAAATGAAGCTGTCTGAAACGGATGCCCTGAGTGACTTGCAGATCCAGCAATGCACCACAAATCCTTTAATCAATAGTTGCATTGTGATGCGATCAAAGGGTAATTTCATTTCTTCTAAATTTCTCTCTTAACCTTTGACAGCATGTCCTGCAGATAGCAATCACAAAGTCTTTCTTCTGCAAGTATTCGGTTCAGGAAATGTAAGCTGTACAGTATGTTTTCCTCAATCCTGTCTGCAGGGGTAAGCATGGGTATTTAAGGGTATTTAAGGGTAGTTTCCTTGTTAATTCAAATATTATAGTGAGAGCATTGTTTTGACAAATAGGTAACTAACTCATGGGAACCACAAAGAGCAGTGGTTCCAAACCTTTTTGGCTTATGACCCCTTAAAACAAAGTAATGTTTACTTGTGAGCTTTCGTCACCAGTTGCATGTGTGTACTAGTTGGATCTAGTTGTTGTTGTTGTTTTTCCTGTTTTAGAATATTTAAAGTACATTTATGTACAAAAAAAACTAATAAATATTAGAGGAAAGTCTGAAAAGGAAAGCATGACTTTGTGAATCTTTTCTTAAATGGTAACTGCACCAATTTTACACATCAAAGTCTGTTTACAGGTTTTGGAGGTTACTAACTTACTTATTGTATGAAAAAAGTATAAAACCTTTTGCGGCTCCAGAGGAAGCCACGTGAAGTCCCATAAATTTCCTCAAGTGACGTCACTGTAGAGTTAGAAAGAAGTGATCTTACCATACCTCGGTGTCCACTGCTGCTAGCGCACCAGAATCTCCGACTGAGATGTGGCCGGCCGAGTTGTATTGTGGGCAATGTAGGCACCACATTTTGACAAGGAAGAAGAATGTGTGGAATATAAAAAGACAATATCTCTGGCTCTGCTGCATCGATTTTCTGACAATGTTATAGGAGTGCAAAATGTGTAATTTCCCCTTGAGGGGCATCCTATAAACCCCAGGTTGGACCACTGACATAGAGAACACAAGATCTAATACATATAGACCATTAGTTAAGCAAATGAATGGGGAAAGAGGGAAAAGAGTAATGTATGCAATAATTAATTCGTTCTTCCATAGAAAAAGGAGTTACCTCTGTTTTATCTGCTACCACCTCGCTCTGCCTTCTCCTCTTCTCTCTGCCCACACGTCATTACCACACACATTTAACACATCAAATGTGTTCCCCTGCCATCCTGGCACACCACCATTTCCTAATCTTCTTCTTCTTTTTTAAATTCTTTATCTCATTCCTCCCTGCTTTGCTGTTATGTCGCCCCACCCCTCCTCCCTCCCTCCCTCCCTCCCTTTCTCTCTGCAGCAAACGGTGCGGCCCACATTCTTTGCCAGGAAGTTTGAAGCCAGCGTGAACCAGGAGATAGTGAACCAGCTGGACGCCTACCTGTTTGGACCCTTTCCCCAGGGAACGCCGAGCCTGAACTCGTACTGGGAGAACGCATACGACGAGCCAGATGGCGTGGCCAGTCTGTCGGACACTCAGCTCACGTACTACCACTCCTTCTCACGACTGGGCCTGGCCAGAGCTGCCGCCTCGCTGCAGGGAAACCCAAAGGATCACAGCTGCAGGTTAGTTTTTGTAAACACAGGCTCATTCACATATGCAAATACTTTCTTTTTTTTGGGCGTTCTGTTCTCCATCCACACACACCATAATCATCATCTCAGCATCGTGACACATCTGCACCTACATCCACAGGTGCACTTCAGTTTGTGTTTACTCTCAAAAGCCAGCCACGCCCATGTTAGCATAAGAAACCACAGAATACATAAAAAACTTTTGTATCTCTGTTGGTGCATCGTATCTATCTGGGATCACATGTCATGGAAATAGGATAACAATGAGTGGTTGCAGTCAGCAGCTGGGAACTCTGGGTAATGCTATTCATTTTGTAACATGATATGACACTCTGTCAATTCATCCCAGAGATAATGAGGCTATGCGGGTCATGGCACTGAAAGCTGTCCCTTCAGGCTAGTGTGTTATTAGTGGAAATGTATGAGTTCCAACGCTGTTAACATACATGTGGTCAAAATTAAAAGGGAAACCCACACTTTGCTTTCATGTTTAATGGCCAAATGGAACATTTCAGCTTCATGTACGTCAGTGAAGGTTTTCAACTGCATATGTTCTCAGTAGCATCTGGTGTAGGATCATTGTAGGTTAGTTTATTTGCACAGCGATGAATCCCAGACACAAAGCAATTAAAAAACTGTGACAAATTAAATATGCTGATTCAAAACAGAAACAAAACAAAGCAGAGGTGTAATTTGCTAATTTGCATAGGTGTGACAGAAGGCCCTATGCATCTTATGAAAAGCCTCAAAATAATAGATAAAGCAAACAAACACGACAGCTACAGTAGCAGCAAACATTGAGATTACATCTTTATTTTCATCTTAATGACATCATTAGGCTGGCAACACAAAGCCGATCACCTCATGTCACCTGAGATGGTTTGCTCCTCGTACGCAGCAGCACAGCAAGGCGTCTAGTGCCAACACCGAGCCCCCCCACACACACCCCCCATCCTGCTGCATTGTGGGTGTTCTGTAAAGTCCTGCGGGTATTGCCGAACAGAGAAAGGAAGCATGTTTCCATCTGTCAAACCTCAAAACCACCTATCGGCTGCAGCTGTTTCTACTCATACTCTGCATGTGTTGAATGAGAGAGCAAGAGCAGACCAAGGGAAAGGTGGTTACATACATTACATGCATGTGTATATATGTGTGTGTGTGTGTTTGCATGTCTAACAGAGGGGGCTGGGGTGTCTCCACATCTCTGCCACTGCCTGTGCCTGAGCCTGTGAGAAAAAGCAATTCCTTAAGTCAAACAAGCAACGCTCAGTCTTTAACATTTACATGTAAAAGCAATTTTAGATGACTGGGAGGCCAAAGGTCAAACGGCAGGAAATAGAGAGAACTACTCTGTGTGTAGGGGGGGGGCACACAAGAAGCAACTCAAGAATATTATGTTGATGTGTATGTGTTGCTTCCTATTAACATACACACACAAATTGAAGACTCCTCATATATGTGTGAGGGGGTTTGCACATATTTAGGAGTACATGGGCTTCTCAGTTAGTGTATATGTGTATATTAAGCAAATGCATGCCGATTGCAGTGTGCAGCCTTGTGGGTCAGGTCTCAAATCCTCATATGCAAACTGCAAGTCAGGATGAAATCTACGAGGTGTCTGAACGCTTGCAAAGTTGTTTTAATGGTGTTGTTGCATAGCTGAGTCTAAATTCTTTCATTGCATTTTATTTGGGATACAGCTAATTGAACACAGATGAGAAAGCTGGTTCAAAACAAAAAGAATGATTCAAGTGAAAAGTGCCCACCTTTCTAAGATAAACCAAAATAAATGCAGTTTTTATATATATTCATATCAGCATATATTTACACAGTGAAGAACTTATCCATCATTAGCCCCAGTTTGTGCGTGTATAAACATGAGTAGTTAGTCATTAGATTTTTTTATTTTTTATAATTAACCAGAGATCTTTAAAAAACCCAGTAAGTAATTTAAGATCACTCACCGTTCAAAGACTGCTCTAACCATCTGGATTAAAAAAGATTCCATCTGCTGCACAACAAGAACGATTTTTAACCCATTTCTTTTTTGTAATCCACGCAAAGGTGGTTGATGGAAATGGCATATCTCTGCTCAATTTGTACAACGTGAATTCAAATTTTATTATCATTATATACATTTTTTGGATTGATTGTGTTTTCAAAAAGAGCCAGGATTATAGGATAGGATTAGGAGATACAGTCACAACTTGAGAAAGAGGCTAAAAATCTTTTTTGTCTGCAAACAGACAGAACATTTTGATTCGGGTGGTTAGATGGTTAGAAGTATTAAAAAAGGATTCTGGAAAGTGTAGTTAAACAACCTTGCGTCTTTCAAACGTCACCAACTTGCACTAAGCTCTGTGACTTGAATGTAATTGTAATACATGAGAGGCACAAACGGAGGCTAACCCAACATATCCATGTTATGTCGTGTAACATATGCTGTCGTGATATTGCAGTCTACATTTTCCAAGGTTAAAAGGGTTGTCGTAGTTTAACACACAGCAGTACTGTCTGGTCTATGATGTGTTCTCTCATAAAGTGGTCACTGCGTGGAAACCATGAATGATGAACAATTTGTCATAATTCTTACAGAGAAAAGTGCATGACTAATACTTTGCAATGTGCTTCAAGATGAGTATATGATGCTGGTTCATGAAGTATATGTGAAGAAATCCGGACCATGTACATAAGTAATGTGAGCTACACTTATTTACAGCTGCAATGAGGCATTGTTCAGATCAAGCTAAACAAAAAGTACCAAAGAAAAGTTAAATGAGCCTTGTGGTCCTCTCTTAATTCAGCCACACTCTGGTTTATAGGCCTAATAATTAAATACACTGTGTGTGTGTGTGTGTGTGTGTGTGTGTGTGTGTGTGCGTGTGTGTGTGTGTGTGGCATAACCACCCAAGGCCTGCACGTCTCATTTATGTTTTATTGATCTGGAATTTTACTGATCAAGCCAGGGAATTAAAACCGATCACGTTTTGTTTAGTCCCAGCAGATGAGTCCTCACTTTGGTAGCTTATGTCTTATTCCAGACCTGGTCTGAAGTCTCAAGTACAGCCACATGTGTGGCCACATATTTTGCATGCATGTAGAATTCTGATGTGCTACCAGCAGATGAATGGGCCAGCCTCAGTGTGAGACTGAAGCAAGAGAGAGAAAAAGGCCACGGAGAGGGATTTGCCTCTTTTAGCAGCCCGCTGTGACTCGATTGACTGTGGAGTAAAAGCCTGAATGGAGCGTCTGTGCAGGCTGCTGCTCCGACCCCTTCTCACTGCCTCTCACACTGGCAGCCACGTCTCTTATGGGAAAGGCATAGCAGGGGGGAGTGAGAGCCGAGGGACCGGGGCAGAAAGCAGGATGAAATAAGGAGAAAGGGGGGAAGAGAGAGGAGCCAAAGGGGAAAGGCAGATGAGAGAATAAAGAGGAGAAAGGGAGGAAGACAAACAGAAAGGGAGCAGGAGAGGAGGGAGTGTGCACTGCTATCCTTGTGGGTGTAAATATTTGCTGTTCTGCTTGTCAGGGTAGCATTTACCAGGACGGGTTGACTCCTGGTCCTTTAGTGGAATACTGATGAGGCCATGGGCACAGGGGACCAGGGAGGGACTGTGTGTGTGTGTGTGTGTGTTTGTGCAAAAGAGGGGGAATAAAGACAAATTCAAGGAAGCAGAAGAGACGATGGGATGAGAAATCTGGGCGAGAAGGAGTCAGGGCGCGTGCAGAGAGCAGCTGTGGAGCGTTCCCCAGCAGTGCCCACCCTGGCCCTTTTTTGGTTTTTCCAGAAGTCACTCGGGCTGGCTGCCCCGAGGGCCGGCCCTCTGCCACGTATGAAGCGAAACACAAACAAACAACAGACTAATCAGAGGGGCAAGACCTTCATTCGGCTTCAGCTGACTGGATGACCCAGTTCAACTTTGTTCAGCAGACTTGTAATGTGTTTAGTTGGATTGTCTGTGTGTGTTCAGAACTCTGACTAATCTCAATCTGCTGCCAATACAGCCAGCATTTCTGTAGCCAGCAGAATGCTGTGGTCTCGACTGTCACAGGTCTTCTTCAATCATCCCTTCCGCTTTAGAACCAGAGCACATGCCGAAGAAAGCAGCACATTGTAAAGCAATAATTAGCATAGAAGACGTGTGTTATTTACTTGCTTCTCAAAGGTACTTGGGCTTTACAAAACTCTTCACTAATCCATGACATATCTTTGTTACACTCTAATAGTCATGTACAAGCATAACAATAGTTTTAAACCCTGGTTGGCATAGCAACCGACAAACAAAGGTTCGTGGGAATTATCAGCATGGTCGGCACATGTTTTTGACCAATTGGGTTTCTGTTAAAGGTCATTGAATTAATGTCCACCATGTCACACAATCACTGAGCACATTGACTCCCCACTAATCTTCACTGCGCGCACACATTAGCATCCAGCCACATTAGCATGTCCAAGGCTGGTTCCTTGCAGCCGTTATCCAGGTGAATCTAGATATTCTTCTCCGCTTACACAGTTGGCCCTGAAAAACGGCACGGTAGCTAGGTCAGCGGGTATCAGGTTTGCTAATGGATTCTCACTCTCCCGACGTTCTGCCAGGTACTTCCCCATGGGCCACCCGGTGTCGGTACATCTCTACTTCCAGTCAGACCAGTTCCAGGGCTACCTGGTCAAGCACCACGCCACCAATCTGGCGACTAGCAAGCTGGAGACCATGGAGACCTGGGTGGCACCCAAGAAGAACTTCAAGCTCACCACCCCTCCCAGCAGCACATTCAGCAGGTTGCAGTTAGCGGAGGTGAGTCAGCATTTATTTTAAATTTACGCTTAAGTCACTTGTCTGCCATTGCCAGTGGCAGGAAATTAATTCCATCAAAACCATTAGCACCACATAGTTTTTGTTGTGTATGCGGTGCATATAATTAGAGGTGAGATATACAGCTCATTGCCATGGTGACCTTATATTCATTGCTATGGCGACCTTGCTAAGACTCATAGCAGCGTATCTCCACACAATTAAACTGCTGCCTGTAATGGCCTTGTAAAATGTAAATTGATTGAATTCATTCAAGTTTATAGGGATGAGCGCTCCATGTGCTGCTTATTTGTTGTTTCCTAATAGAACGTCTTCTCACCTTCACACTGGAACGCTTCCCTTGATTGTCTTGTTATGTTAATCTATGTTTCTGTTTACCATAACGCCTGTTTAGGACACAGCAGCTCGGATGTGATGTGACAGCCACAGAGTGTGTTTTTAAAAAGGACAAAATTAACTGAGTGAATGTAAATGTACCTTTTCCTTTGGTTTATCGTGCACAGCTTTGTAGGACGCACAAATGTCAACAAACTGAATGAATTTGTTTGCTTTGATTGCGCCTGTGGACCACACATACATACACCTGGTCACACCCTGACCCTGTTTGACCTCTTCCAGCAAACTCCAAGTGAACTCAAAGGAATCCAGACGGCCGGTCTCCACGCCCGGCCCTCTCACTGAGCCCTGTTTGTGTGTCTAGCCAATGAAATCATGAGTGACAGAGAAGCGATGTGAGCTGTGGCTTTTATCTGGATGCTCAGCCTGAGAAAGCATTCACTGTCTGGCACTGTGCAGTGGCTGTCAGTCAGTCAGTTTGTCCATCTGTCATTCAAAACGAGAGCATAAAGAGCTTAAATAAGACAGCACGGCGTAGCAGCGGTAGCTCAGTGCTTTTTGTCAACTTAGCAGATATGACCCATAATACTAAAGCTATGCGCTGGAGTTTGCTAGATAAACCATTTGGTTGGCTTAACAATGTGTTCCCTGTCCTCCTTTAGATATAAAGGAAGACAGATATGTCTTTCTTTTCACTCCTATACAGCCGCCTCCCAGCTGCCTTTATAGGCCTTTTTACAGCATGATTTAATGTGGGACCACTTACAGCCCACGCAGTTAAAATTAGTATTTCACCTCGAGTCAGACTTGACATTGAGAGGTATATTACCCTTTGTTGGACAAATCATATACAGCAGAAGGACTGACTTTGACTGATGGTTTAGTCCTCGTTCTACCACAATGTATATACACATACATATTGTGGTGAAGGATATACAGGAAGTGACAAAATAACACATTACAATGTAAAGTAATCCAATACAAAAACTCTGCAACCTACAGCCTTGAAAATAATGAAATAGTGGAATCAACAGTTTGAAAGATTGAACAAGAAAAGCTTCAAAAATGTGTTACAGCACCATTGGATTGGATACTTAAAGGCTCTGGTTAGGCATACGTCAAGTTCGTAGCAGACTACATATAAACACACTAACTAGTTATCGTATCGTAACAGCTTTAACAAATAGATAAATAATAATGTTGGGAAATTTACTTATTTGCTTTCTTGCCCAGAGTTAGATGAAAAGATAAATACCATTCTCAAGTCTGTACGGTAAATATAAAGCTAACGTCAGCAGCCTGTTAGCTTAGCTTAGGACAAAATCTCAAAACAGAAGGAAACTAGCTAGCTTGGCTCTCTCACGGTGTCGTTTTCACACTTCCTTTTTTATTTTTTTACCGGCTAAACAAACATGATACATTATAATGTGTTAATTAGTGAGCTGTACCGGTGTTAGTAGGTGGATCATTTCTTATCATTGGACAGAGTCAGGCTAGCTGTTTCCATTTTTCATGCCAAGCTAAGCTAACAGGCTGCTGGCTGTAGCTTTGTATGTAACATACAGACATGAAAGTGGCATCAATCTTCTCATCTAAATCTTTGTAATGAAGCAAATAAGTAGATGTCCCAAAATATCAAACTATTCATTTAAGTCTGTTTTGATGCCTCTCACATCTCTCAGCTTGCAGCTTTACAAGAGAAATTGTCCCGTTAGCTGTCTGGCACGCTCTGTTCTTCCCCCTTCTTCCTCATACATCTCTCCACTGTGTATCTTTATTAGCAAGCATCCAGCCATCTTACCAATAAGCCCTCAGTAGTGTAAATGGTGCCCCAGGGTAGTCCTCTGGTGCTGCTGGTGAACACCTGTGTTTGATTACCCCCACAAAAAGTGGCATTAATAAGCCGCTGAATAGAGCCTCTAGGGACATTCATGCCCTATGGTTTTAAGCAGGACCAGATGTAGACTGGGACTGTCCATGCCGCCGCATGATATAATTGACCTGTCTTATTTAATGGAGGTGTTAGAGTGTGGGCGCCAGCAAGACGGTGACGTGGAGAAAAGGGTTGCACGGTTGCCAGGTCAGAAGGAAGAAATGGAATAGAGGTTAATTTTGAGATGGGAACATTTTATATTTCCTATTATGTCAAGTAGGGGATTGAGCAGAGGATGAAAGTTATATGGGTAATCAACATGAATGATGAGGCATATGTGGAGAAGTAAATCGTATAATGTGTGAGTTGTTATCAGAGATTCTCAGCAACAGCACAGGATAAATGAGGGTTAAATCTGCTGAAATTAACAATGGTTGTTAGTTATTGCTGGTTGTGTCTGAATAATTGGTTCAAGTGAGTGGAAAATGTGAGTAAACTGGCAAGTAGAGAGATGGGATGAATTGATAAAATGTCACAATGAGGTTGCCAGATCAGCATTAGTTTCACAAACCCATGTTCGTCTAAGCATAGCTATAAGTGAAAGAAGATCATAAGCCTTGGACTTGGTGAGCGGTCATGAGGCTTGATTGGTTGTTGGTCTTAAGCCAAAGCTTATTGGGTAGAAGCAGCAAGGGTCAGGATTGCGTGTGGCGGTCATCATAAGCTATAGACTGAGGCTGAAATGGGTCAGAAGTTAATCCTTGTTTGACCCACTTTCCTTTTATACTGGAAGAAAGAATTTCTTGCTACTTGTGGATTCATCTATTACCACCAAGAGAGTGACACCTTAGTCACAGAAAGGAATAACTGCATAACATTAAAAGCGATAAACTTTGTGAATGTAGTTAAATAGGTATTGGATATGGAAACAATGCTGTGTATTTGTGTGGGCATGAGGAACTCGAATGTAAAAATACAATAGGTCATGTGTTTTACACTTTTCTAGTAGGAATTGACTTGTTATTTCTTTGGTAATCAGGGTAGCGGCTGAGCTTCAGTCATGGGGCAGGCAGCCAGTCAACAAGTTGCATGTGCACCTTATTAACCTGTGTGTATAGTATGTACCATATGTGTGTGTGTTGGTGCAGAGAGTAAAGAGCCTGTGGAGTTAAGCAGGGAAGCTGCCCACTCGTCTGGCCTGAAACTCGCTCGATAAAAAACTGGAACTTGGACTGCTGCACCAATTGTGCATAATTTATGTTGCACTTAGTTGATGTTCGTTGCCGAAAAAACTATGGACAAGAACCAGGAGCAAGTCTCGGGGTCCCCTCCTACCCACGGCATGTGAACATTGTCAGAATCTCCCTCTCACAACTCTAACTTTAGTCGGCCTTCTGCAGCCTCTCTCCCAGTGGGTTACAATGAGATTCCTCTGTCAATACTTCCTTCATTTCTTTCTGGGGCTTAGAACGAGAGTGCTGCCAATCAATCAGGGATGTAGTGTGTGCCAGCGAGTCAGCCTTGAAGAAGTAATGAGCTACACAGGTGCCAGACAAGAGAGTTGATTAGTAATTTAAAGAGAAAAGAACCAAGTCCAAGGGGCAGAAATGTCAGAGGTCAGTCCAATAATTGAGATGAAAGTGAGGTGTCTTTTACGGATGGCCAAGACACACACACACTGTTTCATTTATGTAAGTAATGTCTATTAATACTGTATATTGCAATCTCAATTCTCCAAGGATGTAATACTGAGTCAGTTCCAGTCAGCCATTGATCGTCCAGCAGGGTGAGGCTGTGTTAATCAGCTACCATTGTAAGGAGCAGCGCTTCCTAAAGCCGCTATGCCTCTCACATTTCTGCCAACACCCCAGACATCTTTCACTGTCAGTGCGTGCGTGTGTGTGCGTGTGTGTGCGTGTGTGTGCGTGTGTGTGCGTGTGTGTGTGTGTTGCCTCCCTCTCTATCAGCCCGTCTCCCCCATCAGTCTCTATCGCTCCATGTCTCTCATTTTGCATTTCGCTTTTGCAATCTCTGTGATCCAACACACACAGATCACACCTCTTTAGTTACAGTCTAAAGACATTAAAGGCAATTAGCTGTACTTCTATATTCTTCCTGTTCTTGTAATGTATTCTTTCTTCCTTTGTGCTCTCTGTCTCTGTTTTGTATCAGGGGTGGGGGGGTTGTTCTCTTTCTTTGCTTTATTTAATTTCAGTTCCAAATCTGTTTAGAGTGACAGAATCGGTGTTCAAACGACACAACCTATACATCTCAGTTCAAGTAAACAAACCTGCAAATATGTATATGCTAAGTGTTAATTATGTAAGCTTACAGGTTGTAATAATCTTAAATTGGCTCATTGTTCCACTGGCAGTCCTCCAGTGTGTGGCAGACTGGCATGTTTCCATGTTCTGCAGCCAGAGGCACTATATGTCTCATAATTCACCAGATAAGATATATTTGACTTTGGTGTTATCTATTACATTTTTACATTCAGTTCTTTTGTCTCAGAATGTAGCCTTCTCTGTCTTTGTTGAAGCACTAAAACCTTTTGTTTTGGTGGGGATGCTTGCTCCCTAAATGGTTGCCGTGTCTGTATATAATGTCAGTATGTATATCGTCTTCCTCTGTTTGTGTTTTTTTTATTAATGTCAGGTTGTAATGTTCTTTAGGTTAAACACAGCTCACACTGGATGCTGCTGTGCATTGCCTTCCTTGTCTCTTTCAATCTCTCTGAAATGTGTTCAGAGAGCAAACAGGGATGCATTTGATCTTCACCCCAAGGGGATATGGTTGGGGTCTAGTCACACGCCTTCCTCATCCTGCCGCTCATATTCCTCAGTATAACGATATACTCAGGCATGCAGTACCAGCAACTGTGGACAAATACACTCAAACGTGCAAGATGAAACAATCAGGCTTGTCAGCTTCTGCATATTCTAACATTATATAACGCCTGTGTGCAGGGCTGTGCTGGAATGTGGTGCTGTTTGATGAAAAATGCACGCTGAAGATTATTTCCCATGATAATTCATAGCAGATATTTGTTATCTAAATATTATGTTCACACGGTGATGCATGCACAAAGTATGTTACTTATTTATAATCTCTGTGCACTATGTGCAGGAGCAGGAGGGAATTTATATTCCCTCATCTCTTGTGGCTTTTTGCTGTTGCTTCACTCCTTGTCTGTCTTCTTACCTCATTCTGTCACTCACTCCTGTCTTCCTGTTTTCTCTCCCTCTCATTTCCTTATTCTATTTTCCCATTGTCAGATCGGTACAGAGTGGGATGCTAAAGAACGTATGTTCCGAAACTTCGGCGGCCTGATGGGCCCCATGGACGAGACAGTGGGCATGCAGAAGTGGAGTAAAGGTCCCAACGTCACCGTCACAGTCGTGTGGATCGACCCCACCAATGTCATCGCGGCCACCTATGACATTCTGATCGACGCCAGCGCCGAGTTCACCCACTACCGCCCACCGCTCAACCTGCCTCTGCGGCCTGGTGTGTGGAGCGTCCGCATCCTGCACCACTGGAGCCCCGTGGCTGAGATGCACTTCCTTATTGCCCCGCTGGCCTATAATAAACACCAGCCAATACAACAAGGTGAGAGCGAGATTCAAATAGCCTCTTGTGATTGTCACAAGGCTTATTTGTAACTAGCAGTCATTTGTTTCAGCTTCATCATAACCCAAAATGACTTATAATTGTTATGTGTACAAATAGCCTTGTTGTAGTAGTCAAATAGACGCATTGCACTGCTGTGCTGTTATTTCAAAAACAAATAATAATTCATCAGAAAGTCCTTACGGTGTTTCTCTAACTGCCAAACATGTCACTACATATCTAGAGTGGGTGGAAGCCTCGTACTAAAAATAAGATCTACACAGTGCAATGCAATATGACAGCCCTGCAATGAGTCCTACATCTGTGAAGCTTATAACATTGAGTCTCCTGTGTTGTTCACAGAGGAGTTGGTTGAAAATTTTTGTATTTTCTGGTTTTTGTATCATTATACTGTCAAGTGTAATGATACTGTAAGTATACTGTCAAGTGTAGCCAGTGGTTGACAGTAACAGTACTTAAGTAACATTCTGAGTTACTTGTCCTTTCACTAGCAAGGAACACACCCTCCGTATGATACGTTTAAAGATTTACTGAACAGAGGTACATGTCGAATGTTTGAATATTGCTGATGGTTTGGGGAAGCTTCGTGGGGACGTCCGCCGTGGCACTCGGGTACGACGAACCCCCAAAAAGCCTCCCAACATGGAGAAGAGATTAGCCGATTTAGATCTTTGGATCTGACCGGATGTAACGGTGATATGCTTGCGAGGACCCAAGGCCCATGATTTTAATTAAGTATGAGACTAAGGTGGCATAGTACAAACCCCCAAAAACCAACAGGCGGAGCGGCAACCCGGTGCCGGACTCCGCAGCCGGTGCTAGTTGCATT
>JAVQJD010012626.1:0-51910 GCA_036023655.1 Nannoperca australis
GGGGGCCAGACAGGAGAACAGTCTTGAATGTGAGCGGGCGTCCTTGAGAGATCGAATTGCCAGGCGGTTCTGTGAGGCGGACCGTAGTTGGCGTGCGGGGGTGTAAGGCTGGAGGATGGTTTGGATGTAGGTTGGTGCAGTCCTGTTCACCGCTTGGAAGGCCAGTACCAGGGTCTTGAATGTGATACGAGCAGCGATGGGTAGCCAGTGAAGGGAAATAAAGAGAGGGGTGACGTGGGTGAACCTCGGTGCGTTGAAGATCAGACGTGCTGCTGCATTCTGGATCTTCTGGAAGTAGTAGTAGTATTTGCAGAAGTTGTAGAACTTGCAGAAGATGTAGAATTTGCAGAAGTAGTAGTAGTACTAGCATGAGTATTTGTAGAAGTAGTAGTAGCAGCAGAAGTAATTGTATTTGCAGAAGTAGTAGTAGCAGAAGTAGTAGTAGTATTTGCAGACGTAGTGGTAGTAGTAGTATTTGCAGAAGTAGAAGTACTTGCAGAAGTTGTAGAATTTGCATAAGAAGTAGAACTTGCAGAAAAAGTAGTAGTAGCAGAAGAAGTTGTACTAGTAGGAATATTTGCAAAAGTAGTAGTAGCAGAAGTAGTAGTGGTATTTGCAGAAGTAATTGTACTTGCAGAAGTAGGTAAAAACCGTAGGTCCTGTGGTTTAATTGGTTACATTTTATGAAAGAGCACAGATTTTCCTACATCCTCTGTAAAAATGATGCATGAAGAGTGAAGATTGTGGACAGGGGAGCAGTTTTAGCTGAAATTTTAAAGACGACTTTACAGCTGTCCCACACTCTGATGATGACATCACGCACTCTAGCTCTGAACATTCCACCACATACACACCCATTATAAACTCCAAAAGGACAGAAAAAAAAGCATAAAACTAAAACTGTGATAAATCAAAAATTGTAAAAGATTTCTAAAAGCTGAATAATAGCTAAATAGTTGAAAACTTTGTGAACAGTTTAAAGCTTAAATGGAGTCTGTAGCTGAAAGTATGCAGAAGTTAAACGTGCAGAAAGTTGCAGAAGATTTGAAGGTTCCTCAATTCATTTTAATATGAAAATAATTTGCATATAATGCTTAATATTTTAAAAAGTATAAAAAGGTATAAATGTGAAAAGTCATAGCGCAAATTTCCTTAAAGAGCTGAACGTTTTGATGGTTGAATGGTTTCAATAGCACAAAGTATGAGGAAGGAGTAGCAAACCGGAAAACGGGCCTCCTGAAATCAATGATAAGCTCCTTGGTCTTGGATATATTAAGCAGCAGGTTGTTCTCCTTGCACCACATCGTCAGCTGTTCCACCTCCTCCCTATAGGCGGACTGTTACGTCCACTTTCCGGTGGTGTCAGGAAAGCGCTGGCAACAACATGTACAAGATAGTCACAGAGTCACAGAGTGGTCGATCGTATAATGATTTATTAACACACAAAAATAAATACAACTAATATGAAGTGGGGGAGGATGGGATGGGTAGACTGCCAAAAGAAGTTAAACTGAACACAAAACACAGGCTAGGCTACAACCTACTTCTAAACACAAGCGCTAGCCTTCTATCTATAGTATAACAGTACAACTTTACATGGGTGGCAGCAGTCTAACTGGTGTTTCTAACAGGGATGTACTGCGTGATGTAAATGTACAGGGTACCCCCGACTTCTCTAGTCTACCGATCCTCCCACCACTTACCTCCAAAACGAATGTACTCAGCTGCACGGGCCACTTTCCCTCTGCAGCATTGTAACACGGACAAACACAAGTGCACTCGGCTGCACGGTGACACTTTCCTTCAGCAGCCTCGAAGCACGGACTCAGTTGCATGGGCCACTTTCCTTCTGCAACATCGTAACCCAGTCAACTAAAATACTCTTTAACACTCCCTTGTCTGGGACTCTGGTGTGGTCTCCTGGTTCCTTGTTTTTGCGACCCTCGTCGCCTGCTGTTTAGCCGCCATCTTTCTTCTCAAGTCTCTTCTCTGCTGAGTCCTTTTAACCAGGCTCCTGGGCGTCGGCCACCAGCTGCACTCCGATTGAGCCAATGAGCTGCTTCTTCCAATCACCCAGGTGTGCGGCACTCACCATGATTATGCCCAGGATTGAGGACAGAGAGAGAAAAGACAAAAGACAAGGAAACATACATGCCGACCATGTTGTGGCACGTAACACGGACTCATCCCCCCCCTGAAATGAGCCCCACCACCGTGGTGTCATCAGCGAACTTGACGATTGTTACTCTGGTGGGAGGGGGTGCAGTCGTAGGTGTACAAGGTGTAGAGAAGGGGACTCAGCACGCAGCCATGTGGGGAGACAGTGCTGAGGCTGAGTGCTGAGGATGTGTGGGGCCCCACTCTCACCCTCTGTAGGCGACCTGTCAGAAAGCTGTTAATCCAAAGGCAGGTGGAGAGTGGAAGCCCGAGGTCCATCAGCTTGGTCATCAGTCTATGAGGGAGGATGGTGTTAAACGCCGAGCTATAGTCCACAAAGAGCAGCCGGGCATAGCTCCCCTGCTGTTCCAGGTGGGACAGCATGGAGAATATTAGCCACAGCATCCTCTGTAGATCTATTTGCCCAGTAAGCAAACTGGTGTGGGTTGAGGAGTGGAGAAAGGAGTCTAGTGATGTGATTTCGGACTAGTTTCTCAAAACATTTCATCAACACCGGGGTTAGTGCTGCTGGACGATAGTCATTAAGGCCAGTGATGAGAAGTTTCTTGGGCAGGGGGACTGTGGTGGAGGATTTCAGGCAAGTGGGGCCAGTAGACTGGGACAGGTTGAAAATCCTGGTTAAGACTCCTGCCAGCTGGAACGCACAGTCCTTTAACACCTGACCAGAGACACCATCGGGTCCAGCAGCCTTCCTCGGATTGATGGCCCGCAGGGGGCATTTCACCTCGTGTTCCTCCACTGATAAGGTGTAACATGTTGCAAATTATATTTATATATTACTACATAATACAGTATAATACAACAGAAATTGTGTCATTGAAAATAATATGTTATATAATATTGTTAGGAAATGGCACCACCACTTAGTCCACCTTAAACCAACCTTTGCAGATCCTTTCTTTATCTCTTTACAAGCAATATTCAAAGTTCATGTTTATTACTACCTTGGACAGATTATTTTTATTCAAAGATAAATAAACACAAGTTCACCTGTCTGTCCTCTAATTTGTTGTTACCACTTGTCATGTTTGATTGTGAACATGGTGACATGTTTTAAGAGGTTTAGCCATTACCCTGGCTTTCCTAAAGTGGAACCACACAAACACACAAAGCTTTTTGTTGTGTCCTTCCTTGCACATTGCAAGGAAATATTATATAGGAGCAAATTCACACATTACAGATGGCAAAACATGCAGGACAAGCCTGGTATTATTTACCATCCAGATGGCAAAAATGGGTCCAAGAAAATACTGGTTCTTAATAATCAAGACATTTAATTAATTAATAATTGTTTTGTTATTGTTTCAAAAATTAAAATACTATTATTGCATAAGGGACATATATTATCCATGAAAATCTCATTATTGTTTAACATTTACATTATTAACATTTTGTGTTAACTATATGTACGTCCCTAACAGGGTGGAAAACCTTCACGGCCAATATCGTAACAATCTACCCATAATTATAATTTATTGAGTCCATGAGCTTGGTCAGTATGTGTTCCTGACAGTTAAACATGTCACCATTGTGATATATTGCTAATAACATGAAAAACATGTCATTTTCCCCCCGAAGATTATGAAGCTAAAATGTTACCGGATAACAGGAATGACCCATTTCTCTCTGGACTTTTTTATCACTGGGAGCCTTATCTGACATCAACTCGTTATCACAGCAGGCGATTGCATTGCCTACTTTTGCGGATTCGTTCCGATGAAGTCGTCTTGACAGAAGGGCGAAAAGGTTGAAAAGAAAGAATAAAAAAAAATAATCTCTGCAATCTCTAAAACATACGAGGAGCGTATAAAAAGACAAGCAAACGGAAAAATAAAAATAAGAAAGACAGACGAAGACGAAGAAAAAGCAAAGAGTAAAGCAGAATAAACATGAAGACTAAACGCGGTCTTAGGCTTTTATTCCCCGGCGTTTTGGGTTTTTCACGCCAACAATGTCTTTGAGATAGCCCTTTGTTTGTTCTGAAGAAATCGTGGTTAATTCTAGTCTATGATTTCATACGCACCGTGCAGAAGTCACATATTTCCATCGATATAGTTACATCAATAGCGATTAAAACACATACTCGTATGTATGTGCGCAAGAGTCTGCTAACATAGTTTGCCCGTGTTAGTGTAACACTGTAAACAGGAATAGAACATGATATATGGACGGGGCTGAGATCACCTGAAGTGATAAGAGTCACCTGAACACACCCAGGTGAAGAAGACGTTGTTTTCGCTGTAGAGCAGAGTTAGTTAGCTGTTTACCGAACAACTGTGAATGTGGAACCGAGACTGATCGATCGGCCCCGTGATCAGCTGTCCCTACCACGAGGGAGCGCACACATGTACCTCGCCGTGCAGTGGCTTGGTTTGTATCGGTCTTCAAACTGGGATTAAGTGGTTAGTATCAGACTCTCCCACACTGCCGCACAACACTGCGGCGAATCCACGATTCTGCGTGAAAAGGGTCTCAACGCTAACTAACTCTGCCCGGCCTGGGAGCTCGAAGCACCGGGCGAGTGTTGCTGTTTACACCGCTGTTAAAATCTCATTGCAATCTCAAATTAGCCTCATTTAAAATCGAGGCTAATAAAGCTTAATTTAGCTACACAGCTAACGGAGCAAACTAGGCTACCTAATGGCAGCTACAATTAGCAGCAGTTAGTGGTTGATTACTTTAGCAACAACAAGTAAAGCTATACCCAGCCGGAAGCTTGTAAATCACACAGTTGAGGCAGAGCAGCCTAATATTAGAGATACATACTATCTCCGTTTCACCAAAATGAATAAAATTATACAACTGTGACCAGGCCTTCCAAGCTAGTCCTTGTCATTGCTGAATGAAATTTCCGCTGAACTTCTAGCTCAAGCGGTAGAGCGTACGTCCTCGGGTCGCAAGGTTAGCGGTTCGAAACTACTTTCTCAGGCACATCTACGCCAAGACGTCCAAATGAATAAAACTGTCGGTGTAAAGTAGTAACAACACTACATTAAAAGTTGTGTAGCTATTGTGACTTTTGTTTATAACAGTTTAAAATACATTTGGTATGTGTTATGGTATAAACAAACATCCCACAATACCCTAGATTTTTCAAACCGCTGCTATATTTTCTAATGTAGCTAATTGAATAAAATGTTGTTTATTTATGTAGCACCATATCATAAAGTTGTCTCAGGGCACTTTTTCACAAAACTCAAAATCATAGGGTATAGCAGCAAACTATGGAGACTTCAATGAATGAATGTTCAGATTTCTTCTTCATGTCACTCTTTTTCGATTATATTTTATGTTTTAGGGTTTACAAAAAACATCAGAATGTAAAAAATATCAAGTTCAGGTTTTGTTTTCAAAACCAAATTTTCTTTTCCATTCAAAATGTAACTAACTTTTCTGGCTCCATACTTCACCTTTCAGTTTCCCTGCTTCAAAATTTTCTTCATAAATTAGAATAAAATCAAATAGAATATTACTTTATTAATCTCCATGGAGAAATTAATCTTCTGCATTTAACGCATCCAAACACCCCGTGCACAAACACACAGCCATAAGCTGGAGAGGCCTGAGGGCACAATGGCAGGACTGGACTCTGACAACCTCTGGGCTCTCTAACCTCTGGACTACCTACCGCCCAAGTTGCTCACCTATTATTGCTACCAGCCCACCCTAATATAGCAGGCTAAATCCAGCAGTGGTCAATCAAGTATGACTTGCATAGTCCCAAATTGATACACAATTCTGATTGGCTGATGGTCACTTTATTATATGCAGCATACAGGTGAGGACACGTTAGAGTATAATTTTTTTGTGACACCGTTTATTAATCTGTTTTTCCACTCACTGGGTATAAGTAACAAATTTCATTAGGTTAACAGTGTCCAACCCATCACTTTTATTCTGAAAGACAGAGGAGCCATATTAGAACTCTTAAATGAGTCTTAAATGAGTGCTCCTCCAGTTTCTTCTCCCATACAGTACTAACGTGGTCAGTGAATTCATGCTCTTGGTTCATTAAAGTGTTTCTTTGGTTTGTCAGTACTTTCACAAACAAAATATACATCTGTATTGTTTTTCTCCATACAGAGGGCTTGGAAGACCATTAATGAAACAATTCAACCAGAAATATCAAAGTGCAGTATCCTTTCTGTGAATACAAAAGTAATAGCAACATCCATCCAACCCTAATTTAAAAGACATTAAACTTGGTGAATAATACCTAACTAAACCATATACCTATTGTCAGTGTTGGGGAGTAACTAGTTACATGTAACGGCGTTACGTAATTAAATTACTAATATTTAGCTCACTGTGCGTCTAGTAGCTGTACATTTAGGTTTAATCTCCATCAATGACAGATTTATTGCTAGCTAGTAGCTAGCTAACAGACGCCTTGAAGCTAACGGTAGTCCGTGTCGTTTTCTTCTCCACTAAATCTAAATGAACAGTAAGCGCCACCTAGTGGACAAATCTCAGTATATTACTAGTGGTTTGGGCTGGATGTGATTTGACTTCTCCAAAATATATTAAAGATAAAACACACATTAACATGGTTGATCATTGGATGTAAACCGTAAAAATATCACTTTATTTCATAATAATAACAACATGCATATGTCAGGCTACACTGGGGGAGACAGTAATCTGTGTTAAGAACTGTTGGAAGGTTTACACTGCCTGCTTTAAATGTATATTTTAGGACTTTTCAGCTTTATTAACCCAGTTTAAAACATTTGTTAAAGTAAAGTAATCAAAAAGTAATCAAATGTAATAAGTTACATTACTTTAATGAAGTAATCAAAATAGTTACTTATTACTTTTTAAACAAGGTAACTAGTAATCTGTAACCTTTTACATTTCAAAAGTAACCTTCCCAACACTGCCTGTAGGTCACTGTGGTCTTCTGACAAGGTCATGGAAGTTGCTTTACAGGTTGCCATTATTGTACAAAAAATAAAACAGATTAGCCAATTGTATGTCACAGGCCAAATGTGACAATTGAAATGTCAGATTTAAAGTCAGATTTTAAAGTCACTAAGACACAAATCATCTCACAGCCTCGTTTTGAGCTTTGCTGCTTTTCCAGATTTCCATCAACTTGATTTCAACATATAAACCATAGCAAACTAATTTAAAAAAGACTTTTGGACAGTAGTATCCCAGTTCCATATATTTTGCACATTTTGCATTTAGAAATAAAAAGTGACTGACAAGATTATTACCTTAAAGATTTAGTAGGCATCTAAACTAGAACAGTTACTGGAGAATGAACAATATGACTCCTCAGTGCTTAGCATCTGTAGCTTTACTTCAGAGTGGAACTGGTCAATGATGAAGGATACTTCAAGCCGCTGGCTGTAGCTTCATATTAAACGGACAGTGGCATCAATCTTCTCATCTAACTCTCGGCAAGAAAGCAAACAAGCATATTTCTCAAATGTTTACGCTATTCTTTTAATTGATTAGTTGATCATCAGAAAAATTATCTGTAACCATTTTGTAATATTTTAAAAGCAAAATGCCCCAAACTCACCCGTTAGAGGTTGATTTCAAATGCAAAATTTGGCCTCAAAATACAGGCCTCAACTGCTTTTATGTTTGCACACAATATTGGTGTACATCAATATTTAACATCCAACTTTACAGTATGTAAACTCATGTTCTGGTTGTGGATATTTGCACTTGAAGTCTTTGCTGTTTATGTAAGATTCAGTAACTCTCTTGATAGTTGATAAACCACTCTGTGTTTATCAGCCAGATGAGTAGATATCAGAGTAAACTGTTGGGCTTTTTATCCTCCCATTGACATCTATAGACATTCATTTTAGTACTGCACTGTAACATGTTATTTCCTTTTTGCAGACTTCAGGAGCAGGAGCAGGCACTGAATCTGTCCATCAAGGAAGCCACTGCTAAAGTAAGCCACTTTTCCTCTGACCCGATTTAGTCCATAACAGCTCAGCCTCCCCTCAGCATGCCAACAGTGACTGAATGTGTAGGAAGATTTAATGGGTAGAAAGTCCAAATAGAAAGTATATATTGTGTGCCAGCACACAAGGCAGTGGACCCTCCATAGCTGAGTGGAGTCATGAGAGTTATTTTGAAAAAAATCTATCTGTTTGTCTGTTTCTGTGTATTTCTGAAAATAAATAAGCACCTGCCTTTGTAAAGTTATGCATTTCCCAACTTTAGTAAGGGCTTTAATTATAGTTTTTATTTTGGATATGGCCACTGGATTGAAATATCTGTTGAGCTAGCATGGATTTGGTGGGTTTTCTTTACATGTCTGGAGTTCCCTCGTGATTCTCAAGGGTTTTCTTGTCCCTCTCACTGATATCTATACATGGATATCTGCATCTGGAAAAAGCCACAGGCAGCAGAAATCTGTAAGAAGTTGTGGTTTAATTACGCAGGGAGAGATGCACAGCAGGTGACGGAGGCTCGTAAAACACCTCTTTACTGTCACTGTGTCCTTTAGAAACCCATCACCAGATGGTTGGTTGATGCTGCAACTGCACCTCAAAGGAATATTTAAGTTTTTCTAAATAGACCTAAAGAGACACTTTTACCAGAATCACAAGATTGTCCATTGTTAAGTTGAAATTAAAGGTTTTGATCCTGAGTGAGTTATCCACCATGTGGAAAATGGCACACCTGCTGTGACAAAATGATTGCTGGCATGAAAGTAACTTTCACTCTCTCTACTGACTTTTTCAAATTGACAAATAACCTGATGTTTTCAAAATTAAATCACCAATTTCAGAATTCCTACAATTTGAAAAGCACTTCAGAGCAGTTTCAGGCCATGTAATGTGTAAAAAATAAAAATAAAATTATTCAAGCCTGTTTGAAAAAAAAGTGTTTTCTATATTTTTTCTGGGAAGAAATCTCCCTGGAGATGTTCTGCCTCAGAAAAACCAACCTATTTGACTGCCTTTTCAAAGTGTTGCACAAAACTGTGTCAGATTCTAGAAGAAAAATGCGTCAGAAAATCCGTCTCCACATCCCTTTGAGTGGTGAAAGTAGTTCCTCAAAAGAAGGAAGCGCATCATGGGGATTGTATCTGGCTGTAACTCAAAGTGAATACATTGGAAAGAACAGAGGTTTAAAGGGCAGAGTGGGGCAGATGGGGGCCAGACAGGCTGTATCTAAAGCCATCAACTCCTCTGTGAATACTGCAGAGCTGAGGTGCTGCATCCCCATCAGGCCTGTGACATTCTGGGCCTTTTTCCTCTCTGACATTCTAATGGCATCTTTTATGGAGATTATACATTTCCCTGTCTGTCCACGTGAAAGGAGACACACTCTCTTTCTTTCTAAAGGTTATAGACAAGGTAACACATCTGCGTTGATGCTCTGCTGTGTATTCAAAGCAGGGCAAGCACAGAAGGACGGAAATGAATCTGTAAGGTCTTGTAAGAATGAGTGTCAAAAAGTAAATGAAAGCGGAATTGGAAATGAGCTATGCATCCTGTGGGATCCATGTGTCTGCAAAGGTTTTGTTAGTTACCACCCTCCCCCCTCTCTCCCCCCCCCTCTTCTTCTGCTTCTTTTCCCCAGGTGGTCATGAGTCAGAAGCTGGGCAGCAGCCTGAGGAGGAAAGTCAGTGAGACTGAAACTCAGCTTTTGGCACTGCATGAAGCCAAACTGGCGGCCATCTCAGGTAACTCTCTACTCCACCACATCCCAATGCAACACTTCCTACAATTCTTGTCTTTTATTTACCACATTTACTTGAATTGGTCACCATTAGCTTCACTTAATTACACTATTAATGAGTGAGGCGCTCATTAATGGGCGGTGTAAGCTTAATGTCCTCCTGTGGTGCAGGTAATGACTTCAGCAGTGCCAAGGAGCTGAGAGCTGAGATGAAGGCAGTGTACCTGGAGCGGGACCGGCTGGAGGCTCTGGCCAAGAGGCTGCACAGCCTCAGCTCGGGCAGCAACCAGGATCTGACCAGGATGAAGGAGCAGCAGCAGCAGCTCAGACAGGAGCTGGAGCAGAATGAGGCCCAGCATGGTGAGTATCAAGATAACATGAACTGTTTTCATCCCAAAGGACAAACTGGGCTGCTGTGGGCAATACAGGCAACAAATCATCCTTATTAGTGTAATAAAGACTTTCGAAGGGCAACAAATAATGCTTTCTAACTGCTATCAACAGCTTTACAGATGCTTGTAGTTACATTTACATAGTTTAAAGGAATAGTTTTACAGTTTGGAAAAAAATGCCTAATCCCTTTTTTGCTGAGAGTTATCTCTCCATTAGATATAAAGCTACCGTTAGCATCCTATTAGCTAATCTAGCACAAGGACTAAATATATTATTTACATAATTAAGATAATAGTTAATCTCAGCATTGTTAACCACAATTTGTCCCATCTACAGACTTAAATCTCATTCAAATGTGTTAAGACAGGAGAATTTAGGGCTGGATGTTTATCTTTTCAGGAATCTGGCAACATAGCAGTAATGTAGACAGTGTATTCCACTTTCATGTTGCAGGCGTGAAACCAAAACATTGTGCTGAAAGATGCTAAAATGCTCTTTAGAGCTGAGAAGAGACTGCAGAGTCTTGTAATAAAATCACAACGAGCGACCCTTTCACATAATGCACCCATTGTTAATATAAAAACAGTGATTATAGCGGCTTCAAATAATTATATAAGAAATATTCAAGTAAATAAATGCACCATTACCTGGAAGAACGCTCTCTAAATTTCACCTGCCCACTGAGACAAGAAAATGTTTGTTGTATATTTGAAAGGTACCGCTCTTTCTTTCAGTACACCTTTTAAATATCAATTCAGATGTGAATCATGAGAGCTCTTTGAAGGAGAAGTCCTCTCTTGATCTAGCTCCACCCTGGGAGGACATCAATGGACAATGACTTTTCTCCCAAATGAAGGAGAAGTGATCTGCTGTCAGTGGGGACTTGGCATCAGATGAGTTACCAGCAGGACTGGCAGTTGTTGAGGGGAGGAGGAGGGGTAGGGGGGGTTGTTCAGGGGAAATGAGCTTTAGATTGTGAAGTAGCGAATTACCTCCAAGCCACACTGCAAACATGATGTATCAGCACACTCTCCAACTAGAGGAGATCTGAATGCTGCTTAAAAAGGTTTTTTGTTTTTATTTTTTATTTTTTGGGGGGCGAGGGGCAAGAAGGAGTAAGGCAAAGAGATAAATGGATTTTGACGGCACCACCTGCAATGCTTCTCTCTCTAGTCCATCAGTCACAGGAAGATTTCTAAAAAAGGTCACTGTCTGAAGCTTTGAGACAGGTGGGGAGGGTGAAGTGACGAGGCCAGGGCAGGAAGTGAAAGACCAGAGACTGGGGCTCTGGATCCTGCAGCTCCTGCTGCAACCTAAAGTCGTGCAATCAGCCATCTCACGTACGTGGTCATTAAGGCCTGTGCCTGCAGCATCACTATTAGTGTCGACCCATTGTTTTGTCTTGAATGCACCCTCTGCTGTCACTAGGGGGCACCCTTTCATTGTTGCAGTCAGACTGAGTTGCATTGACTTTTTATGAGGTATATGGTAATGCATGGACCTGGTATTTTTGTTCATGATAGGTCCATGGTTTTATATTATTGTAGTAGATACCAATTCCTTTTACTTGCTAAAGGAATTATGTTTCTCTTCCTTTTACCTATGCGCATGAATCTCAGTCACCTGCCTGACTTTTGTGGCTGAAATAGAAGTCCTGAACACCTTGACTTGCTAAACAACCAGGGATAGCATTAATTTCTCCTCTGACAAGCACCAAAGACATGTTCAAGTTCACCTCAGTATCCTAAATAACTGCGTGCCTCGCATAGAATTATGCAGTTCTCAGGGACACGGAGGCTTGAAAACCAGTGACATGCAAGTGCTCAGGCTAAACAAAGGACCAGGAATCAGGTGAGTAACACGTCACGAATGTGGGAAGAGACGGCAATTAATGATTGGTTGTGCGGCTTGCTCAACTGCTCAAGTGGGCGCACATAATATGGCAGCAGGCGCAATTTCACAATGTGTTGCTGACACCAAGCAAGGGGCTCATTAAACTGTCATCTTATTTGGTAATAAGGGGCTGGCACACGTTAGCTGGAAACTGATAGCCCATAAACAGCACATTACCATTTCTTTAGCTGGAAGGGATTAGAAATTACAGTCTACTTCAAAGTCAAGATGGCCATCCTTTTGCTTTCTGAGGCATTTCTAGCACATGCTAATGACACTAGTGTCATCTTATGACAAGAAAACCATATGTCTCTGTTCTTGAAAAGGCCTATTGTCAAGAGCTGCACAGCAACACACAGCTCCGCCGATACCTCGACAAAATCTATACACATACATTAACTTAAACTGCACAGCTTCAGCGTGTTGAGCATCCCCGCCCAGCGTACTTTGTGGTGTGGGGGTTTTTGGCCTGGGAGCCATTAGATCACTAATTGCCATTGGCACGAGCGCTGATGAATACCAAAGCCATTATAGCCGGACGTTTGATTCCCTGCTGAGAGTATAATTTTGTCCCCAAGAGAGATCTGGAGTGATACTAAATTTACAAATAAATAATTGAAGAGCTGACTAACACGAGTAAATGACCCCCAGGAGTGAGGACATTCAAATGTGGAGGGAGTGTCAGTGTGTGCTCCTCTTGATTTATCCAAGTATTGTGGTAATGCTTATATAATGCTACTGTTAGTATGCAGGCAGTATATTCTGTAGCAGTCAGGTAATTTGGCTATCTGTGATAAACACAGTAGGTTGTCCTCTCCTCTGGAACACAATTAGTGTTCTTCTTGTCTTTTGATGGATCTCCTGCATCTATTCTTTCTTCACACAGTTCCCACTCCAGTGTCACCCTTTCCTTGGCAGGAGTTGGGAGCCTGTCCAGGCCAAACTCAGCAGTGCATACCTGCCCAGCAGCTGAAGTGTACATCAAAATACTGTCACTCTGTGTTATTAAACAAATGCAATTTCCTCTTAATGGAGTGCCAATATTAAAGGCGAGGACATATGTGATTTATTCATGACTCTGCCTCTTTCAGGGTGCTTCTGTTGAGAACATGATGGAATGTATGACAGCTCTTCTCCTAAAGAGCATCTGAATGATTGAGAGGGGTGTAGTGGTTAAGTGGACCCGGGAGAATGTTTCCTGGTTTTTGTCTCTGAAGTTTTGGCAGAATTCATTTTTCCTGTGATTCTGTAGAGGATGTCATGCGTCAGGAGTTTTATAGCAGCCTTACCCTTAAGAATTACTGCAAAAAACAAAGGCAAGTTAATTGAGGTACCACTACAATAGCTCCCACCACTGCATCAATCAAGTTATTTTCTTTAAATCCATACTACTCAAAAAGAGGTTGAGTTTAATAGTCTTGGTTATATCACATCTAGCTGTACTACAAACAGTAAAGTAAAGCTCCAAAATGAGTTTATAGTTGTTTGTTTTTAGCCATGCTAGCAGCGTGACTTTAGGGATGGCAGTGTCTGTCTGTCAGTCCACCACTTTGGCCCGGAATGAAATAGCTAAACAACTACTGGATGGATTGACTTTCCATCCAGTGCCATCACCTGGAAGTTCAATACTTTGTTTTATGACCAAATATCTAATGACTGTTTCATCACTCTCTGGTGACCACTTTGTGTTTAGTGCTAATTATTAAATGCTAGCATGCTAATACACCAAACTAACATGGTATATGTGGTAAACATTACACCTGTTCAAAATGCTAACATTGGAATTGGAAGCATTGTCATGAGAGCATGATAGCATGCTGACATTAACATTTAGCTTAAAGCACCACTGTGTTTAAGTACAGCCCATAGACTGTATATTATTATACAGTTATAGAGAGTCTGTGGTACAGCCTCACAGATCCACTAGCATGGCTATAGTAGACTCACAAAACTCTTCTGTGGAGGGAGTTGACAAATTCAGAAAATGTATTACCCTGGTGCTAATGGAGTTCCCCAAATGATGCAGAGGAAATAATAAGATGCCTGTTTAATGGAGCAGGAATGTGAGTAGGTGAGCTGTTGAAAGTGTTGTAGAGCTTTTATGACTGCACATGGAGAGTTCCTCTTTGTTGGGCCTCTTAGTGCTTTTCCAGATTCAGTTATCAGAAAATGTTTTATTTTGCAGCCCACAGCAAAGTACGTTTCGAGTCTTTGCTGAAGAAACTGTTTACTGAATTCTATTCGAGTTATAATGGCAGTGAGCATGTCTAACATCTTAGTCAGAGCAATTCAGCACCCAGAACCAGAAATGTATATATCCAATCAAGCACAGATTTTGTACAGAGACAATTTTTTGTCAAATGATTCCTTTTGTTGTGCATTCTTGCATAGCCTCACAATATGTTACGCCGTGCCAGCTGCAATCTGTGCACTGCTATGCTTTGAGATCCCACAGCCTTAAAGCATCATGGGTAATTGCGTGTCTGTCTGAGTTATCAGCCTGTCCCTCTTCCTTCATTAGCTATGCTGCTGAGTTGCTGTTAAGTTTAGATACATGCATACAATGTAATGTCTCTGCATATGCTGATTGTGTGTTTGTGTTACCTGCAGTGCTGTTGCACTGAAACAGCCCGAGCCGAGCTTAAACACATTAATCACAGTCAGTGCCTTCAACTCAATTACAAAGACACAATTTCTCTTCTGCCTTATTATGAGCAGGCTCTTATAACACGCATATCGGTGGTGCTGCGTTAGCACGGAGCCGCCTCTAATTTGTTAGACAACACGAAGGCCTCACAGATGCTGTTGGATGCTTTTATTGTTACAAGGCAATGAAGAAATTACTGCATTATTCACTTTCAATTAGAGAGCTGTTCAAATGCTCATAATACAGCAGCAAATCCAAACACCTTGCCATCGTTAGCTTCTGCAGGCTCATTAAAGCTCATAACTTCATCATCGGGAATTGTGCATCACTATGTGATATGTTTGCTCTATTTGCTTTGTCTGTTTACACTGCTGATTGTAATCAGATTCATCATTTATATCAACTACAACTACATATATTTAGCTAACGTAATAATTTCTTCATTAGTCTAATTAATTTATATTTTGACCTATATGAAGCAAATGGCCTCTTTGCAACATCCAGTAACACATTCTCATCATCTTTCAATAGTGTCTTAGTTCTGTTTGTATTATGAATGAATGGCCTTTTTGATTTTGGCCAGGGTCCTTGGCAGCAATCACTGATGTTTAGCGCCTGCTGAGATCACTGGTGTGATGGGAGGCTGATCTCAAGAACTTTCCAATGCAGGCTCTGTGAACGCCTTTGTGAGGTTCCTTCAACACCAAATATACTGCTGCATGTATCAGGGACTAACAGAGTGTCTTTCTTCTTTTTATGAGCTTTTTAGTGCCGATTTTATTCGCATGGCCTGCCAATGACAGCAGCCTCCTGCAGACTTACAGGAAGTAGTAATATCACCCAGTGCTCTGGTTCCACTCAGCGCAGGAGGAGGCTCTGCTGCTTGATGTCTTGTCCCATTCTATAAAGAAAAGATTACTTTCATCTGTCACGCCCAAAAAGGCTCACTAGTTTTGCCACCGGTTGGCATGGTGACAGGATGGCACACTGACTCTCCTCTGTGTATAACAGCATCAGCATAGAAAGAAATATTTAGTTAACAGTAAATACACTCATGTATGTATCTCCCATCTCCTGCCTCTTATATTGACTAGCTATTCCTAACAGTATATTATTTCTATATCTGGCTCGTTGAGAAATAGCCCACTTTGTCATGTAGCATCTGTACATGCTCTGTGCCATCTAAAGTCAGGCTCAATGCCCCCATGTATTATTCAACGGCTATCTCCTTGCACGCTGCTTAACGGAGCTGGCATGAATTGAAGTTGACAAGGGGAACTCTGTCAGGTAGGATAGGATCTCACATAGCAATTAGAGGGGTGGTAAGTGAGCTGTCTGGTCCACGTACACCAGATCTGCTCACCAGATATGTGATAGCTACTCCAGCGGCATCCCTCTTCACTCTGATTGAGCAGATTTGGCCACTTTGAATTAAAAAGACTCAGGCAAGATCTCCCTCTCTGTGACACACACATGCAACCCCCATAAATAGCCTGACTATCTCCATTTTATTTCTTCACCAAAGTATGTACAGCAATATGTGTGTGTGTGTGTGTCACACAGCCACTTAGTCTCAGACATTTTCTTTTTCTCCCCGCTGTGCCAGCCCCCAGCCTGTCTCATCCTGGAGCTGATGCTGTCTAATAACCACCATCAAGACAATGATACAAATTATATTTCAAACTTCTGTGTGATTCAGAACACCCAATTAGGTGACTCTCTCTCTGTGTGAGTTCTAGTCGATATGAGTGAGCTAATTGGCTAAGTAGTTTCCATTTTTGGCTTGTGTTTCCTTGAAATTAAACAGTGTCTACTTATTTTAACGTGGTATGTACTCTATCAGTGTCTCTACTCTGTTTCTTGGCTGGGCGCAGTAACTTCCTGGTGTCTCCACCGGTTGGAAGTAACTGTTAATGTCCAAGAAGTAGTCGCATTCATTTTTATTCTTCGTTTTTTGTACAAATAAACCAAACAAGATAAAACATGTTCATTAGTGAGCTTTAGAGATGCTGGTAGGTGGATTTTGTTCAGATAAAGCCAGGCTAGCTGCTCCCCCCGTTTCCACTCTTTGGGCTAGGCTAAGCTAGCTAGCTCCTGGCTGAACTTCATATTTAGTGTGCAGATGTGAGAGAGGTATCAATATTCTCATCTAACTCTTCGGAAGAACATGTATTTCCTCAATGTGGAACCATTTCTTTAACCAATTTAGTTAATTTCCCTTCTCAGATTGTTTAATATTAGTATTTTTACAGGTCTGAATATCCAAAATATCCAGTATTTTGCAAAAATATAGCAATGATCATAGAAAAAAACTCTGGTTTATCTTGTGATGTCATTGGGGGTCCTGACCCCAAGGCGGGAACTATTACACCAGCGTGTGGGAACCAGAATGGTTGTTGAGTTGTACAGATGTTGGGATGGGCATATTTATGAGGCTAGCTTTGTGTGTCTCTGTGTGTGTGTGTGTGTCTGCATATAATTCAGTGGGGAAGAGGAGGGTTGTATTGAACGGTATAGCTTGTGTGCACATATATATGCTGGCGCAATTTGATAATAAGTGCATCCTATTGTGTTCAAATATCTGCGGCTGCGGGGGGCATATTCTCATGTTTCATAGATGAGCTCATTAACAGTGCTCAGATTGCCCTCATCTCCATCCTGACTAACGCTTAGCCAGCCTGCGTCTGCCTCCTCAGGCATAGTTCACTGCTGGCAGAAGGGCACAGGAAGCAACATAAGCTATCCATCCAACTTTATACCCCAGAGAAAATCTGGCACAATATAAGGACCTATGCCATGATACAATCTCCTTGTATCCTCAGGCCGTCTCCAGTTTTATCCCTTCTTAGAGCAGTGGGAATATCTTTCCTTGATTGTGTGTTTGTCTTAAGAGAGAGCCAGCTGGGCCTTTGTGCTGAACTGTACTGTTGCAGTTTCTCAGTACAATGCCGTCACCAACTGTCATGACTACTACCTTTCCTAACAGTCTATGTACAATATAGCTAATAACAAGTCAGTTTTAATGGTATTAAGTGGTGACTAATAAAGTAGTAAATGAAGAGCAAGTAACATGCTGTTTTTCTCCCTCTCTCTGCCTTTCCCGCCATACAGAACGCCGTCTGAAAGAGAACACTACCAATTATATCAAGCTATTGGAGGACAGATTGCACAGGTAAGAGTGTTTTGTGCTGTCTTTCTTATTATAAGACTGAATATTCCACATGAGTAAAAAAAAAGAGACATAAAGAGAGCAAAAGCCTCCAGGCAATTTCCACTCACCTCTGTTGTCCTCTAACCAAAGCACCGTCTCCCCAATACATCACCTCACCCAAATTGTCATGCACTCACACCTTTTTCTCATGCTGTTCTCTCCCAGAGCCCCTGTCTCACATTTCACTCTGTCTCTCACCTGTTTCTCCTTCCCACCTTCTCATATATTTTCTTTACCTTTGTTTTGTTATAGCTCTATATATTTTCCCTCTATATCTGCTTTTCCCTCCTGTGTAAATCATTTTAGACAAAACAGTATCTTGTTCTGTCTATTTCATTGTTTCTGTCTGTGTCTTGGAGCTCCTAAGTCACTGAGGACAGGTCTGTTGTGGTGCTGGTGGACACCCAGCCCTCCTGACAGTTACACAACAGGATTGTGATGTGCTGAGTGGCAGACTTTTCTGAGCAGAGGGTGTGGAACCCAGTCAACTGTTGACACCATACGCCTGTTTATGCTTCCTTATGGAGATTAGAGCTGCTTAGCTCGTCTCCTCAACAGACAGACAGCACCGAGCAGCTGTGATGCGATCAGCTCTTATTGTGCAGCATTTCTGAACCATTTGTGTTTTACAGATGGATGAGTAGAGCTGGTAATATTTTTGTGTACACCACATGAGCTCACTGTCTTTTTTTAAGTGTTCTGAGGAGGAAGGTTAGGCCGCCTGGGCTTACTCCATTTGAGTCAGGAAAAGCCCATATTGTCAGAGCCACTGTGTGTCTGCTTGACCCATGTCTCTTGTGTGTGGTGTCTGACAGGGGCTAGCTTTCTGTGTTGCATCCTTGAAGAGGCAGGGTTACCTCTTTGGATGGGAGCCAGGAGTCAGTCACACAGTGCAGGGCTGTTTGTTGTTGAAGGATGCTCTGGCTGGGACTCTGTGTGGTCAAGCAGCAACATGGCTGCGATCTCAGTGCCCAGCAGGGAAGCATGCCACTGGACCTTTTCTGTCAATAGGGCAGATGGCTGCTTTGTGTTTTGTTTGTTTGATTTTTCAGAGAGAGTAAAAGAGAGTGTTTCAGAGAGAAGGTACCTGTCTACGCCATGTATCTAATGTGAAATGTGAAAAAGCTACTTGGCAACACAAGCTGACATACTGGAAGAGGCATTTGTCAGAGTATTTTACAAAATGGGTAAAAGCACAGCCTGTCTATATATACTACAAGAAGGCACAACTACAATAGACACATGCAGTAGATGTCAAGCCTCTAAAGGATGGTGCACCGCCAACACAGAAACGTACAAAAAAAAACCTACAAAATAAATGTACGCAACAAAAAGTGACATAAACAAAAGAAAATGATCATAGTCACAAAATACCATTCTGAAAACTAGTTAACATCAGCCCCTTTCAGTCCCAGACTACCAGTACCAATAAAACATAAATACATCATTGAATGCTTGGCCTCTTTATATCTTCCCCTGTAATGGCGCTCCTATGTTCTCTGATCCTATCTTAGTTCACCAATAGATATTTAGATACTATATGGCAGATTATATAGATCATATTTCTAACCACAACACCAGTGGGAGAAAAATCACTTTAAAAAGACACCTTCCTGGGTATTGGCTACTGTCAACTAATTTCCCTGCTCTTCACAGGCTATATTAATTGATCAACATCCATAGATGATGACCAGAGATGGTCCACATGAAATCACAAGTACTGCTTTGGCTTCAGGCGAGGACCAGCAGCTTCCACCAGCTCCTGTTTGTGTGGGACAGTGACACATATTTGGCTTGATTGAATGGGCAGTTGTCCCCACATGCGCATACACACACACACACACACACACACACACACACACACACACACACACACACACACACACACACACTCAGAAACACACATGCTCCTATCACCCACTGTAAATTTTATCAGTCAGCTCTACTGTACATTACTGTTGATGGAGTGCGGTGGTGATGGGAGGTGAGGAAAGGAGGAGGGGGAGAGGGGAGGAGAGAGGCAGATTAGTACTGGTGAGATGTCTGGTCTCCGTGGAGACGGATGGTGTTGAAAAAACCAATTATCTCTTCCTTGCTAAAGACTAGAACAGGATGTTAGAGCATTGCAGATGCTGTAAGTGTGTCACCAGAACATAAAACATTTCATTCAGATTAGCAGCACAGCACAGTTGTTTAATACATTATGTAAATATGTTTCATTAGGAAAGGCTTCTCGTATTTTTCCTACATTTATGCATTCTTCTGCTGAGATTTGGATGTCATTTGTCATATTTAATGGCGACATTGCAAATGGTGTAGAAGTCATTAAAATATTCAAAACATGTTCTCTTAGTTAAATTGAGGACATGCTGACAGGATGTAAGCAGGGGAGAGACTTTATTATCACTTTGAATGTACAAAATCGACAATGTACATGAGAGAAATGTAAAAGTACTGTAACAAAGGGACATTGGTTGCTCAGCTGTTTGCTGTAAAAACCTCCCCAGACATCAAGCCACCCACCATATAAACAGTTAATCCACCATCTATTGCACCTCATCCAATACTCCCCACCTTGTATTTCACCATATTATTAGCACCTCTCCTCAGCTGGTGTTATTTGAGATGTTGCTGCATGAATACGGTGGAACCTTCCCGTCTCCTTTTTTCCTTTCTAATGTGTGAATTCTCATTATGTTTATTGCTTTGGGGAAACCTAAACATCAAAGACGGTGACATGAGACTATAGGTGAAACACTCATTTTATTTTATTCTGGGTAGTAATTTCTTGAGGAGTTGGCGCTTACTTTACCCAAAATATACTCACAGCCTGATCTTCAGATAGCCAGAACCTCCAGCTGTGACTGAGGATATGAGCCGTTTTTCACAGTCTGTCTGATATTAGTATTCATGTGTGACACCTGAAGATACAGCTGAACACATGGCCTGATGCTGGGTACAGTTCAGAATATTGGCCAGACAGTGTGTAAACCCGCTTTGTGCCTTTTCACTCTGGAGAGGTCTAACTGAACCTACTGGTACCAGCAAGGCCAGACCGCTGCTCCTTCGTTCAACAGTTATATTTATAATACTTCCTCCACAGCTGTCTGTGTGCGTACATGATGCCTTGAGGAGAAAGAGCAGCCCTGTCAGTCAGCAGTCCCACAGGGGGGCTGAGAGACTGTAGAAGGAGTGTGCCTGCATGTCTCTCCTTCTTATTACTGGGCCATCAGCGGAGCAGCACACCCACACCCTGCCACTGTCAGATGGCAGGCCAAGCGGCTGCCACCAATTAACCCCCGGGTGAGGAGTTCATACCGACGGGCACCAGGACGCCACCATCACAGGGATGCTTAGGAGCTGACGTGTTGTCTGAATTTTCAGTACAAAGAAGCCTAATGCCCATGCCAGTTGTTTGTAATGAACTGTGGTTGTCACTGAAGAGAACCTTTTGTGAAAGATGAGGCCGACTTTGACATTTTTAGAGGAATTTATGATTGTACAACACTGAATCCCCACAGAGAATGATTTATGGGTATGTGTGTAAGTTAACACATGTGTGCCCACCCATATCTGTGTGTGTCCCTCTCCACTTCAGAAGAGACAAATAACAATGGCATGGCTCACTGGGTGCGTCCCCGCTATAGCAGAATTCAGAAGCAGCGGCGTTGAGTAGCAAATTGGCGAGGGCAGGGGGGCTGGGCCGAGCAATTTTTCTATTGTCTGTGTGCCAAATGAAGGTTAGAGAACGGCTGAGAGGCGTGCGTTGGCAGGGTAAGGAGGTTGGCAGCCTTTTCAGGCAGGATATGGGCTGGAAAACAAGCTGCATTCAATATTCAGGGGGACTCATCACTGAGAGAGAGAAAGGAACAGAGGGAGAGATTAAACAATATTGTCTGGGTGCATTTTGCCTTTGAGTTTGTTTATGCATTATATAAAATTAGCAATTTCTCAAATCTAATTGCGAAGCAGAGAGGCACTCTCTAGGTATAAATACTGAATATAATAGAGGCTTATATGTAAGTATATTTGCGCTTAGAGTATGAAATTGTTGTGTTTTTATCATGCTGCGTCAGTCAATGTGATAATTAGTGTTTGTGACAGAAAACCTCCTTCTGGGGTGCAAATCTGCTCAAACAGAGAGATTGAGGACATTTCTTCCTTTAAGATATTTGATGTTTCTCATTCTGTATGTATAAACTCAGATCTTTGTCCCTGCATCAGCTTCAGTTTGTTTTCTACACAAGGTGGATTCCACAAGTTTGTTATCGAGGAGTAAAGTAAAAGCAGATTTTTATCTGACTTGTGTGTCTCTTAAAAACCATATTAAAGTTAGAATTTCCACAATTATTTGGGAATGATTTGTTATCTAGAAGTTCACTGAAAGCAGAAGGGTCATGTGGATATTTTAAAGGGCAGAGGTCTCTCATGTGAGTCAGCGATGGAAAATATTTTTGGGGAAAGCAAGAAAGATTGCTTATAATTCAACATCAATACTCTCATCCCATTAAATGTATTTTCACCATAGTGGCCTAACTGTTTGCTTTCACACAGTGACTATCTTAGCCTAAATAATGGAACAATGAACAGAGAACTCCACTGGTCAGTGACCATAACGTATTCAATAAGATGCAGCTGCTTTAATTGTTCTCTTCTGTTTTTACACTGGGAGCTTGTAACTGGGACGTCACCAAGGTCAGGGAGGGTGAAAAGGGATGATTGATTGTAACTCAACGAGTAGATAAACAAAAAGCAATCTTCTTGTCCTCCCTCTGAGCTCCTGCTCAGTGACCCCAGCAGAAATGAACACATCCAGGCCCTCTTCTCTCTCTCTGCTGCAGCTCTTTGAAGAAAAGGGCAACCTACCAGGAGGACATCATTACATTTTGTCAATGGAATTACAATCTTTGAATGATTAATTTCTCCCCTGTCACTCTTACTGAGATGCTATTAAAGATGTCCTTTATTTTGCCTGTGGAACTACTGTGCTCAGTTAGCATGCAGCAATTCACAGTGCATTCACACTGACACACTGTACCTCAGTGTTTTTTATGTCAGTTTGTATGTGCTGTTGTACTGATATTAGTGTGATCATGATGGCTACACTTCCAGTCTACATTTTTTCACAACATACTATGTGTTTAGCATCTTAGAGCATTATAAATGTGGATTCAATGTGTTTACACATACTTTAAATAAATAGTTAGCAATTTGGCGAATGCCAAAAAAAGGCACTTTCTTCCTGAGATTTTGATGAGATGCTCAATAGGGTTGATCTTGACGTTGTGTTGTATCCAACAGCATGATGTTGGTTTTCTAATGTTTATCATATCATATGTTATTTCATGTTGTACATCACATACAATGTGTTTAACATATCACATTGTATCCTGTATTTTGTCTATGGTATGGTATGGTTTAACATACTGGTCTGTTCCTCCCCATAGCTGTGGCTGTCCAGGCTTGGAGCGGATCTGGGAAGCCGACCTGGAAGCATGTCACCTGTTCTTACGAGGCCTTCAGTTGCGGCCTCCGAGCTGCAGTGGAGCAGACATCGAAGACCTACCCACTGCAGAAGTTTATCTTCCAGCCCAGCCGTGCACCAAAGAAGAAGAAGACTGCGCTATGCTGACTGCGTTAGGAGGGCGCTGGTGTCCCGAGGCCAACTTACAGCACTCAGAGTTCACTAAGGTAACGCAGCAATGTCTTGTTAACAACATAACATGTGTTATTCATCTAAATGCCTATGGATTCATCCCACCGGGCATGGCAGATTGATGTGTGCAGACAGAGATTTAGTTTCTTGAATATAAAAGATGCCCTTTTCATTGCTGAAGACTTACATGTTTTTAAAACATGACCTGAAATAAAGTGTGGCTGCTCGGTCAGTCTTGCCCATCGACTGGAGAGGACATTTTCAGTTTGTACATTCAGCTGTTGTCAGAATATAAGAGTCTGTTGATTACAGTTAGATGAGCAGCAGTCTATTAGCATTTTTGCTCGAAGGTATTTCTAAACGAGGAAAATGTGGGCGTGAGGGGGGCAACCATTTGGACAGAGTTTGGAGTTTCATTCTACGGAGCACAGATTTAAGAGTCTCTTTCTGCACGATTACATGCGTTTAGTGGGAATGCATGTGTGCGGTGTATGTGCATGCATGCGTGTCTGTGTGAGCACTCTGTGCTGGTCTATCCCACAGTGAGTTGAGGTCCACTGCCTCAGGGCACAGTCCAACTCATTCTCTCCTCTCCTCACACTTTCCTCCACCCACGTAGTCTGACAGACTCGTCTGAGATAGGAACAAAGCCAACAGAGCCGGCATTAATAAAAAATAGCACACTTGGCAGACATGTTTTTGTGAGACTATATTTTGCTGGTTTGGCTTGCAAAACCTTGTGATTTAACATAATTTGGGCTTTTTTTCAACACTAGTTGATACTTTAAAATTTAAATTGACATATTTCAGGTACTGTCGCACCATCTTTGCCTTCTCTCACAGTCTCATAAATACATACTTTGCATTGATGTCTTCTTTCCCTGCCCTGTCTGACTGCATTTTACAAACTGCATGCATCTATTTTCTGCTTTCCCTTTGTTTCTTGCTGCTTTTCTTCCTCCTCTTAAAGCCTGCCCCCTCCTAACATTTCTCCAAGAACTAAAAGGTGAGGCAGCCAATAATTTCTCTCTTTTGTCTCCGTCCTGTGCACTCTATTTTCTGTGTCCTCTAAGCTAGAACAGCTGGAGCTCAATGTAGTTCTCTGAATTCACCAGTGTCTGCAAAAATACATTTTATAAGTTTTAGATTTAAATGTGAATCCTTGAATATTTCTGAACATTCATTTAGAGCAAAGAAGGACATTTTATTTGGAAATGAGTCACAATTTACTTTGAATTTGTTTATACAAAATACAATAAAAGAACTCATAACATCCACGGACAGAGAAGCAAAAACACATCTGTACTGTAAATGTTAACACATTTAACATTTAACATGAATGACAACATATTGATCCCAAACTAACCAGCTAATATGTTTGTAATAAGATATTTGATCAAAGAGATGGCAGCACATTTTTTGTTCTGCAGGTCTGTCTTTTCCTTTGGGTAACACCAATTATTATTACACTATTATTCTTATATATCAGCCATTTAATATATTCCTGCATATGTAAAGTGAACTGTGTACTTTATTTTTCTGGACATTCAAGGACCCACATATCAAAAATGTATTTTAATTTGGATGCTACTTTGGTAGATGTTGGTGTTTTCATCTCCAGGCAACAGACAATAGATGAATTTTTTATCAGTTGGATGCCAGCCTTTGCAGTCTGTACCTTGAAAACTGCATGTGACAGATTATATGTTGCTGTGAGATGGATGATAGCAAAGGCAATCCACTTTGTGTGATTGGTTCATAATTGTAGCGTTTAAATGATCTCAGATACTGTATGAAGGGTTATAGATGGTCAACTGCACCTGTGTTTACTGCAGAGCGAAGCCTTGAAGGCTGTTACACGTTACACAATTTTTAATTAAAAAATAATAATTACAATGTTGCTCATTGTTATTTGTTGTTACTCTGCCTTCGTACGTACTTACCCTAAAGCCAGAAACAATTCCGTAGTGAAGAATGTACAATTTGAATACTAACACAGGAAACGTGTGCAGTACAGATGAGCCAGTTAATCTATTTTCTCCTTGTCAGTTTTGGTGATGAATAATTACAACCTCTTCTAATTATGATGATGCTGCACACATACAGCACACAGCCAACATAATTGCATTTTCAATAATTCATGAGCAAGTTTACGATTGTGTGGCCTCAACAAATGCTTCCCTTTTGTTGCAGAAATTGGAGGAGTTTTTGTTCTGCATGGAGGATAATCACCCAGAGGTTGGTAATGCTAACACTGTCACTGTGTGGTTGAATGTTATCAGTGTAATTAAAGTGTCAGTTACATTGGCGGTGGTCTTCCTGGGATACAGAAGAAACAATTAGTTGACCTTAACTTAAACATGACCTCTGTTGCCTCTCAGTCTGTCTGATCAATACTAATCTACATGAGAAGCCTTGGTTGGTGTCGCTGACTATCTGGCAATGCCGTTTACCAAACCTTTATTTATACAACGGAGGGTTTTCCTGAGCATGTATTCTCCTTTCAGCACCTTCCTTCTTTAAATTCATACATTTACTTTCAGACCTGGTTGCCAAATGGCAAAAAGGCACTTGCTCTTGTTAACAGAGGGTCCCATGCAGGAATTGCAAGAGGCCGCCTTTCCAAAAGCAAAAATACAAGTGCAAAACTTAAGGAAAAGGATTGAACAGTGGATTTATCTCTTCTAATGTAAGATGCAAACGTTAGCATGTCTGGCTAACTGGCGTACTACCAACAGTAGTAACCTAACCAGGCAGTACTTCCAGAGTTATGTTTGTCAAATTCATCAGTTAGTGCATGTCCGAGCTTCATTCTAATAATACAAGGTTTAGTTGCTACTAGCAACTGTAATACAGTAAGACACTGTTTATTTCTGTCATCTACATAAATCAACAATGAGTTAGCATGCTAACCTTTTGCCTTGGACATGTAGCTTTAGCCTAAGTCTTTTAGCTCATCTTGTATATCCATCAAATCCATCATTGTTTTAAAAGATTTGTATTTTAAACCACTAACACTAAGAAGTAAGCTGGATACAGCGTTTTAATCCAACTCACAGAGCTAATGTTAGCTTAATTAACTAGTTAGCTACAGTACAGCTGATAAAATGTGCCTGCGTATCTACACACACCAGCTAGAAATGAGATGCCTGCTTTTGTCTTCATCAACATGTTGGCCTATCTATATAGCCTACATGTTTTAAAAAGAATACTAGCATTTTGATGGATAATCTGCCAGCTTTATCATAAACGTTATCTGCTGTGTGAGAATGGAAAGCTTGACGGGCTTAGCAACGGTAACTAAGGTTGGAATAGTCCGATTATGCTCACACACAAGGTGTACAGGACAGTGACTTGTATATCTGAATTATGCAACTTTGAATCACATTAAATTATTGAAAACTAGCAGACATAAAATGCCTCAATCACAATAAAGTTTGATGTATCACTGAGTCAAATGAGATGATAGCTGTTAAATGGTATTGGTATCTTTGTCTTGATGGTGTTGTGATAGCATTGTGGAGGAGTTGGATTTTCTGCCTCGCAGAGCGTCTGACCTCTTTCTCCTTTCCATAATGACTTTAAGTAAATGATTTCCACTTAGCTGCTGCCAAGCTGCTGCCCTGCTGCCACAAAGGAGATTGATTGGTGTGTGTGTGCAAGTGTGTGTTTTAGCACTACTCTTTTTTTTCTTCTAATCTCTACTAATTGTCCTTTTATCCTCTCAAGGTCCTTACATTCCCCTCTTCATGCTGACCCACAGTGCCAAACAATAATAGAGACATTATTAAACTGAAATACTTTTGATTTGATTTGTTAATAAGGTAGTTTTGGTGATTATATCATGACATTTACACAAGTCCTGTCTGAATTGTATTAACAAGAGATGGCTTCTGTGTCACAATTCCTTACTGCATACTAACTGTGTACAGTAGCTTCTTTACTAAATGTCACTGCAGTTAGTATACACAAAATATATGTATATTTTGTACTATCAGAAAATGAAGCAATGTATGTATGGACATCAGTCAAACTATTACTCAGACATACTACCCCCAATTTTTATTTTTGTTTTCCAAGATTTCTAAGAGTGTATATATACACACACACACACACACACACAGACACACACACACACACACACACACACACACACACACACACACACACACAGAATTAGTATATAGTATGGCATTGGAACAAAGTAAAAACAATAACCTGCATGCTTACATTTACTTTTTCAGTGTGAAAACACTGCATACTAAAAACCTGCTGAGAATTTGTTTATTTAGGGTTGGGACACAGTTACAGTCTAACAGCTCATTCTGTCATTGCACGTATTTGTAAATGATCTGATACATGGTCTTGGAAACTGAAAGTGTTTCTAAGTGTGGACTCAATAAATTTCTAACATGACACCAGTGATAACAAAGACACTAGTTAATCATAATCTACTTAATTTCCTTTTGAGTTTAAAATGAATTCAGCTACTTTATTGCTTGTAAAAGCAATTATGGCCTTAAGTGTAATACCAGTGCAATATTATTGCTTTGTGTTGCCTGCCCGGCACAAAGTGTCAGGCCTAACAGCACCCATGGGAACATGCACAATTACCTGCTGCCTCTCACTCATTATTGCTTAAATAACCATACGAGTACATACATGAATCTGAATATTGAATTTCGAACAGATTTGCTCAAGTTCATGCTTCTGCAGTCTCCTTTATTTATTTTTGCTCTCATAATATCAGCACTAATGTGCATCAGGAATTAACACGCCAGTACATGTATGCCTAAGATTCGATCATGAAAATTGACATGTAGTTAAAATCTAATTTCCTGTGATTTGTTGTTTGTCAAAGGCAAAAAAGAAAGTAATTTGTATTGTTTTGATCAGCACAAGGAGCAAAATAACAGCTTTTGATTAGTTGTAACAGTTTTGTGTACAAAGTTGCAAACAAACTGTCTGTGATGTTTTCAACAGTGGCATTTTGCACAGTGAGCTTTTGTTTTCTTTCCTGTGGTTGTATTGACTTTACAAATGCTGACTGGAGGCAGCTCTGAAGTATAGAATCAATCAGCTACACAAACACAGGGCTCTTATCTGCTACAGAAGCTCCTAACCTTGACAAACAAACAGCTCAGTGAATCTATAAGTTGACTGTTTTCATTCTTGGTATAGGAGGACAGCGATCCAAAAGATCTGTATTAGTGATTGTTTGATCATTAAGGTGCCTCTCACAAAAACATCTTCTTTAAATCTTTTGTCCTGTGGGCTGTTCTGCCTTTAAATCTCACTGTATTCCTTAATTGCTTCAGGGATGACTTGAACATATTGTTGCACCTCAGGCCTCTTGTTGTACATTTGTTTTGGTGCGTTACATCATCCGGAAAAGGAGTGCTATTCCAGGAAAGAGAACAGAGACTAGACTTTGCAGTGATTGTTCTGACACCTCTGAGCTGCAGGGAGTTAATATTTCCTACCTGCAGCTATGAGTCAGATTAGACTTTCTATGTGTTGTTTGACGAGAGCACTGTGTCTGAGTGCGTTTGTGTGTCTATTTGCTCAAAGTGCTTTTGTGTCTCTCTCTGTTCTTGATAATTGTAAAGAAACTAGGACACGATGTCTGAAAAGGGTCCTGTTCTAATTATGGCCAGCTCTGCTGTTTGATTTTTGTCTTATGAAACACTGCAAGACGGGGGTTGTAACGCAATACTTTACTGCATGGATCTTTGTTACTTGTGTAGTGGTAAATTATGAACCTCATACTGAATCACAAGATACTCTATCACAATATAGCATTACACTTGTTTTAGAGCCCCTGTGAAAAATACAACAATAACTGCTGGTGTACCTCTTTAAGTACTATACTAAGGTATAGCCATGATGTTGAGATGCTAATCATGCATTGCTTTAATACATCCAAACCTTTCGGTGTTCTTGTTGTGGCAAAAAAGCCCAGATTTGCATGTTGTTATTGTAAGATAGACTTTATCATTTTATCAGTTTATTTATTTTAAATATCAGATCCATATATTTGAACAATTGCAGCCTCAATTGTTGATCCTCGTTTCCACAATGTCATCCCTTGTTTCCTTTTCTTGCCAGGAGGAGTGCAGTGAGGTTGAGGCTGCAGACCTGACAGAGCGCTGCGAGATGATCAGTGACAGACTAATGACCTTGGAAGATGAATTGCAGGTGGCCATATTAAATCGGGACCAGGCCCTCACCCATATCCTTTCAGTGCTCTCTAAACAGTGTGCAAAATACTCTATGACAAGCGAGGGGGCTCGCGGCATAGCCGGTAAAAATATATACATATATGTATGTATATAAACACATACACATTAGCCATGCACAATTTTTTTATTCTTAGTAGAAAAAATAAAAATGTTCTCAGGAGATGACCTGCTCTGATTGCAGGCAAAAAATATCTGGGCACACAACGTGGAACTAAATAAATGTTAACAAGTTTCCTGCTCAGACAAACTCAATAGACACACACTCACACAAAACTATGCGTACTACATACTTTAATTAACTCTCCGATATTTAACTGTTAGCTGACCGTGTGAGCTTTTCTGACACCGGAGAGCTGTTCTGAAAGATTCACAGTTTATACAGCGTTTATACAATATAAACTGTATACAATTTGCATGTGTGTGCTTCGGTCTCTGTCTATCCATCTTAAGGACCTAGTTTCTTTGAGGCCTCCAACTCTCAAAAGTACACATCCAAATTACCTTTAGGCTGACTGATGTTAGCTTTCTGTGACTTTACCTTTCGAGAGCGGAAAAAATCCACCTGTCTTATCTGACATTATGGGTCCATTCAGGGAGGGAATTGAAGATAAACTGGGATCAGAGGATTTTTCTTGACAGGCTGGACGTGCCAACTGGAAAATGAAATGGTAAAAGTCCAAGAGACGTTATTAGGGGATGCTTGATGTGGGCTGCCAGTCACCACGGCCTGACATAAAAGTTGGCCGACAGGGGCAGCGCTGCGTCAGATAAAGGAATGTCACTGTAATGACTCTGCTCCTGTCATAACTTAATGTCCATCCTCCTGCTGACCCTCCCTTCCTCTCCTCGCTCCTTCTCCCCTCTTTTCCTCCATCTGCCCACTTCCACTTGCTGGTTCTGGCCCGGAGGAAATTACAATATCCATGATAATGACTCAAATGAAACTGTTGAAGCTGATTACAGGTCACAATACATCATTTTCCGTGCTAATTAGAAAGCTGATTGGAAATAGATTAGTGTGTATTTCTCGCTCCACTTTTCCCCTCTATACTGTGGGCTTATTAAGACAGATAGAAAAGGCAACATTTCAACATGGAAATGAAGAACATTTGCCACCTAACCTGCTGGTTTCTTATTTATTTATTTTGTGTCTTATTTCTCACACAGGCTTCCAGTAATACTTTCCTAATCTGATGAAGATGTTTATTCATTTTAGGATCTCTAAAAGCTGTGTTTTATACAGTACGTCCTTCACTCTCTGTTGAAGTGTGGCTGAAATGTTTTCACATCTGATTAGAGATTCATGTCCCCCGCTGTGCTGCCAGGGGTCAGTACAGGCTCCTCCACTGTTTGCATGATATCAGTGCAGCCTGGCACTCGGAGATAGACACAGATTGGCCCGCTTCTCTCCATCTCCCTGTTTTCGTGTCCTTACTTGTCATTCATCCCAGCCTTTTGAAGTCCACTGAGGACAATGAAGATACACGACTATATTGTTGTTTGGTTGCAGAAATTGAACAGAAACTGAAGTCGGGATGATGCAACTGTTGCCATAATGATGGGAAGATCAAACCTCCAGTCTCTAAGGGTATTAATTGAGTCCCTGCTGTCAGTACAAGGAGGTGGATGGACAACCACAGAGACTGGAATTAAAAAAATAAAAGTGATGGATAGGCAAAATGATCTCTGTGGTAAGATTTAAAGGTCTTCAACATAATTCTTAACTCCACTGTCTCATATCGACCATGTTACCTTAAAAGTCTCACCAAGCCTTCTGCAGTAATTATGAAAAGCTCTTTAAAGGCTGGTTAATTTTGAATGAGGACAATCTGTGTCCATTTAGACAGTAAAAACGAGCCATCAGGCCCCATCTGCCATCAAAACCATCCCTTTGATTTGCCACTTAAACCGGACACTCACATGATTAATTTGAGTTTATAGGCAGGTTAAACAATCCCCCCACTGATGACGGCCTCTATCCTCGTTTCATTGATGGTTTATGAATAATTTATCTGGGCAGTCTGTTTGCGTGGGCCCCCACACTGCCAACCAGCTTCACAGACGAGATGAGCTCATGAATAGTGAATTGGATGGGGTTAAATTGGGTACAACTTGATGATCTGTCCCAGTAATCCATCTTGTGGCCAAAATTGGAGATTGATGACTCATCTGGTTATGGCTGTCCTCTGCCATTACCATTAACCATCGAGGGCCATGAGCGTGACATTTGCCCTGATATTTGTCTACTTTTTTATTTACATGTTAATGTGTCTGTAGAATCAGATTCTTCCTTAACTCCCGCTGCACAGTTGTTAGAAAAGGAGGTCCAGGAAGTAAAAGCCACTTTACAAACCATGCTTGCGCAGCTCAAAGAGGAAGAAGAAGAGGAAGAAGTGTCTGAGTTAGAAGATGATGACCTCATGAAAAATGAGACTGAGGAAGAAGAAGAGGAAGAGGAGGAAGAGGAGGACCAGTACTTCAGTGACAGCTGGGGCATTTGAAATGGATGCCTGTAGTGTTTTATGATCACTCACACACAGACCGGCTCTGTGAGAGCCTGACCTCAGCTTTGCTGTCAGAATGACCCCATATCCATTTACTGTAAAGCCTCACTCAAAAAAGCCTATCCAACCAGCCTCTGTGGTACTGCTGAAAGTTCTCAGTACAAAGCCTTAGGAAATCTGTGTAACATTTTATCTGTCTACAAATGGGAAAATATATGAAGGGTTTTGATATAAATGTAAATTAACACTTTAATGGAAAAGTTCCTTGAATCTTGCCAGCCAACAAAAGTTTAACCTGGTAAAGAGTGGCTTAGGCGATCGAACTGACATAGTGATTATTTCTTCAATTAAGATGTTTTTGGATCCAGGTTTTCATGTCATGCCTAGTGCTGAGCAATTAGATGACATTTTGTTTCTACAGTAAAATCATTCCACATTATAGGTGATGATTTGGTTCATTGAGAGTGTTTCAGCTGCTCTGATTTGTTGTTTTTCGCAGTAAAAGTAGACACACAGTCAGTAATGTCAGTCACACAGTAATATCAATATTAGAGAAGAATAGAATAGAATCGAAAGCCTTTATTGTCATTATACATAGTACAATGAGATTTGTATTTAGCTAACATTGGCCACCATAAGTAACGGTAAAGCTGTACAAGCGAAAACTCTGAGTGTAAAATGTACATAGTCTTGCTTTACACTAATGACAAAGACCATCTGTTTGAATTTGGCCAAGGACCAAGTGGACAATCTAAACATGTTTTACTGGTAACAGTGTTGCACATAAACTAAAATGTATGCTTCATCTTTAGATCAGCTAGCCACTATTGTGTGTTTTCTGTACGATTGGACTTCAATTACATATATTTTTGTCCATGAAATAACTCATTTGTGGTGCTACAGAATGTGAGCTAACTTGAACACTTTATTTTTTGTGTGGAAAATGCAATATTTAGACTTTTCTCCCTCCCTGTCTTAAAGCAGCGTGTGCTTGGAGAAATGCTTTGTATTTCAAAATATATGTGTCACAATTGTCAAATCGTATCTTATGCTTATAGGAAATATTGAAGGATAAAATATCAGCTGACACATAAGATAAGTATTTGCAACTGCTGTTTGTTTATTCTAAATTTATTGTTACTGTCACTGATTATGTGTTGTTTTTATTTTATTGTCCACTCAGAATATTCTTGTTTATTTCACTGGCTGTCACTTGACATTTTTGTACTTTCACCTATTAATCAGGTTTTTTACTTTTACTGTGCAGCTTGAACTTGTTGTATCATATTTCATATTTATTCTTTACAACATCTCACTAATTACAGCTTGTACCATTCAGCCTAATGTTGTGTCCTGCTGTTTTCTTCTTGTATTGAGTTACAGCCCCTCTGGTGATTTTCTCTCATATAAAATGTGCGGGCATGCCGCCAGGCAAGTGAGGGCAGTGGTGACATGTAGGAGATATCAATACGGTAATAAAGGTCCTCTAGTGAGGTCTTTAGGGGATACATGGGCTTCTATTGTTATCTCACCCCAGCAGTGGCAGTGTGGCTAATTGGGAGGCAGTCGTACAGAGGACCTGGTGTGGAAAATGGGATGGTGTTGCTTTGTCTTCATCTCATTCTACCCTGTGTGTTTGGAGCAGGGGGCTGTTGAGGGATCCTCAGAGGCGTGTCTGCAGTCCTGCGCTCTGGGCTGTAAACACAGCTGAGCACTCAGGGTTTTTCTGCAGCAGCACAATAGGCCTTTCTCACATTACAGACAGGTTGCAAGCCCCTTGCCCGGCCAGAAGTCTCCACATCTATCAGCTTCAGACAGCGTACAGAGCCTGGCACATACACCTTCCTGCCTAACACCCCCCACCTCATAATTGAATCTTTTCTTGCACCATACTGTGCCCCGCGTGGCAGCTCTGCTCGTAAAATGGCCACGGAGAAAAACCCAGATGGTTTTCAGCAGGCAGATATAGCAGGGTGAGATGTTTCCTGATGTAAAATGAAGCACCATGTGGCGTAAGGTCCTTTGTCTCTGCAGTTTGATTTCTATGATATTGTACGATGTTGTTGCTATGATATTGTACAATGCTTATTCTATACAATCCAGTCAGACCTGCCTCCTAGTTTCTGATGCTGTTAAAAATAGCAATGAGTCCTTCCTTGATTTCACACAGAGGTAAGTGATTTGTGACCAGCGATTGTTGATTTGTTGTTTGAAATTACCACTGTCTATCAGATTTGATCAGCTGCTGCTAGCTAATTAACATAATGTTAGCTTCATGAGTTGATTTAAAACATGGTCTCCAGCTAATGTTTTGATCTTCCCAGCGGACATAAAACAAGAAACCCTCTAAAATGTGTCTTAAATATGCACTTGGTGGCTTTATACATCATATTGTGCTGCATTACTGAAATTGAAGCTGTCCCAGGCCAAAAGTTTGCATCGTTGCTGTGAAGTAGGAGAAATATTACACAGAGCAGGTGCTATTCGTGAACTAGCTTAAAAAAACAACACAAAAACATAACCTTTAACTCCACAAAATAGGGAAATGTAAAATGCCCCTGGTCTTTGATTTAACGCTAGGATACTACTGTAGGTACTAGTTATCAGAAGCTAGCTGGTTAGCCATGCTAATGCTTGCAGCTTACGTTACAAGCACACAGCTTAATCTATTCCTTACACTTTTGTCATCACTCATCATCAGTGTCAGTCTTACTACAGCCCCATGCAAACCACTTCAACATGGAGAAATCTAAAGCTTGACAGATGTGCTGTGCCTAGTTACAGTTACTAAGCTATAATTGGACAATTTCTGTTTGGGGGAGGGGTTTTGCTCAAATTGTAAATTGGATAGTCACTTGGCAGTTTTTTGTTAAGGTAACGTGGAACTTTTCTACATTGAATAAATAAATAAATAAATAAATATAGTGGTATACAATTTGCCAGTGAGGTGAGATATATTGTTTTATTTCCAGGACAAAATTTATTATTTTAAGACATTTCATGTGTTCTCTCTCTCTCTCTCTCTCTCTCTCTCTCTCTCTCTCTCTCTCTCTCTCTCTCACACACACACACACACACACACACACACACACAGGAGTGTGTCTGACCCTGCCTTCAAAGTAATAAAGAAAATAAACAATAAAAGAAAAACTCATGCATCTGGAAACAACATACAAATGAGTGAAGTTCATAAGTTATGATTCATATGTTTCTCTGTAGAATATTTCATGACTGAATATGAACAAATCATTGTGTGTTTGTATCAGGGGATTTGGGTCTGGGATGTGGACTTGTTTATTTGATACCCTACTGAGTTGTTATGTTGTCTGACAGGTACATGTACAAACTCTCTGAGCCATGGGAGAATCATAGATCGTCTTACAGATTGTCCTCTCACACTACAGTAATAAATGCAAATTGAGAGTTTTTTTGTTTTCATGCCTTTCACATTCTCTGAGATTTCTGTATGCTCCTCTGAGAACTGTCACCTTTTGTTACGTGTGAGTGACTGCATGTCAGTTCTGATCATTGAGTCAGTGACGTTAACTCTCCTGAGGTGTTTTTGAACAGAGCAACAATGGACACTGAACTCACCTCTGTCTGCAAGTGGCCTTTTTATTCGACTCTTTTGAGTGGTTTTAGGAGTTCATTCAAATTCACACTGCACTTTACTCAACTGTTGAATAAATTCAACTGAGCAATTAAATGGTGTGGGTGTGTGTGTGTGGGGGGGTATTCCTGTGGACTTAATAAGCATTTTAAATCATTTGATTGCAAGTCTTCAAAATCTGCATTTTTCTCTGTCAAGCCAGTAACAGACGTATGGCACAAATGAAAAACAGAGCATGCTGAGCAGATACAACAGGAGATAGCCTGCCTCGTTGTTTTTCCTGTGGTCCGATCCGGACGTTGAAAATTACGCTTTATTATAAACGTTGTGCCAGTGGGAGCTGCGTTCTCCTCAGAAACAGACCTATTTCCACCACTTATGGCTGTATGAGAAATCATAGGTTTGGCAGAAATGCACTCAGAGACGCAAGCACATGTCTATTTTCATCTTCAGTTTGACATGTCTAATTTACACGCTGCCCCTTTCAGAAATTACACATGAAAAACTGAGAGCCTTTCTGAAGAAACAGGAGTTGGAGAGAACAGACGTGGAAGGTGTTCACGCAACACGTGTTTGTGCAAGTGCAGAGAGAGATTTACTGATTCTACAGGAATCAGAAATATTACTAATTTACATATTTAATCATTCAGACTGAATTTAAAATAATTAGCCTGCATGTGATCTATCTGAGCAGTATAACCCTGAGGAAAAAATAACAGAAAGCCACATTAAAATATATTTAAATCTCTGATGATTCAAGTATCTGATATCTAATAAGCCTTAATAATGAACGTGTCTGTACTCTGTACTCTGAACCACTGGTACTGGACTGAAAGTGGAAGTTGAATGACTTTTCTATTTTACTAAGTAGAAGACTGTTGAACATCAGGACTGTTTAATAGCACCATAGTGGCAGTGATATGCTCTGACAGCCCCACATCAACTTCATAGAAGAACATACACATCACAGTGATTGAACATGTTTTATCTCCCATTTTCCCAGTACAGCTTCTCTGGCACACAATAAGTGATCGTCAAGGGCGTACTGGGCAGATAGCTTAAAAAATGATAAACTGTTGTGTTTTGTGTAACGAAACACATTTTGAATGAATTTCATTAAAAGACAAATATTTTGGAATACTGTCACATACTGTGTGTTTAATCCTAGTTAGCAGTATAACAAGTGCTCATGTCAGACTGCTCAAAAATGGTTTTCTCAAAAGGTAATCACTTTAAAAGCTTAAGCTTGCTTCTCTGCCCAAAAACCATCAGAGTAATAAGATCAAAGTCAAGTGGAACTCAGTGTGACACAGCATTGAATCGCTGTAAGGAGATTTACAGTATACATGTTCCTTTGTGAAACATCACTGTCAAACCTTAAACAAGTGGTTTGGAAAAACAAGGGGTTGTTTTGTTTTGAGCTATGAGATGTTCTCTGCTGCCTTCTCATGTGTACTATCAAGAGGAATGGGATATCCTTTTTTTAGCAATGCGTGTAACCAGCGGCCGAAGCAACAGAGAATTGATTATTACTTCAATGTCCAAGCAGGAAAACCATATTGTTAGTATTTCCTCCAGGGAGAGATCCTTCATTTAGATCTACCATGGAGCACTTCCACCAAGAAGCCCAGACATTGGATCACCTTGAACATCACTAGGGGACGTGGCTGTCACTGGAAAGCTAAAATATCATGCCAGTGCTGCCATCCTTCCCACTTAGTCTCAAAAACAGGCAGGTACCACACCAGGGGGAGAGTGGATCGATAGATCTGATGGATGGAGCTGGCTGAGGGGGGACGGAGGGAAGGGGAGAGATGTAATGAGAGCTCCTTTGAGCGATGGGGAGTTTTTTGCCTTGGAAGGCTTGGTGCGTGGCCCTCTTTCCTTTCACTCGAGCTGCCAGTCCAGCCTAATGAGACTTAAAGGAGCTCCTGTCCTGGGGAGGGAGGTGGTGATGTGAGATGCTGCTTCTCAGCAGCTGTCGGTCTGTCTAGACCAGCCTGTGCAGATATGACATACCAGCACAGTATGTGAAGTTCACTTTTTGGGCGTGGTTCTGGACTGCTAGTTTATCTCCCGAGCTAGTATAACTACTGCCACCAGATGTAAAATAGTCCTTTCTTGTTGTAACTTGACTAATGAGCTTTCTCGGGTACCATCCAGTGATGTAAAGATGTAACCACAACAAAGCTTCTCAGAATTTGCAAACAATATATATGGGTGGGCGGCTGAATTTTGACAGCATAAATAATATGATAGGCCTATATAAATGTATTACTTGTAGTTTGTTATCGTGGATGTTATATGTAAAAGTCATGAAGAACAGCAGTTCTGTTCATCTAGGATTCATGTCCAAACATATTCGGACCCTCCCCCTACACCTCTACACCCTCTATTTTCTACTGTTTATTATTCTTTTTTCAATAACTTTATTAAGCATTGTAACCGTATCAAAAAGCTATATCCCTTCTGGGATTAATAAAGTATTCTGATTCTGATTCTGATTCTGATTCTGATGTCTCTTGGACAATGGATTCTAATAGGGATGCAGAAAAGCAACATGGCAACCAGGATGAACCAGAACAAAGTGAGTGGACCAGTATATCTAGGGAGTAGCTGATGAGGGAATGAGGCCTGGGACAAGTGAGCAGTGGCTGGAGACTATGACAGAGAGATCGCAATGTATAGAGCTGGTGATGAGAGCGGGTGGCTGAAGGGAGAGTGAGAGGTAAACTGTGACAGGGATACATTTTCACAATTTTCTTATATCAGCCCTGCAGCATAGTCCACTCCTCCAGTGTACATTTGTCCAGTATGCTTAGTATAGTTGAAGTCATCACTTTGCTGAAACATGGCCGAATGCACTCATGCCACAGTATTCCTTTCTCAAAGCTCCTTCACCAATCTGAGTATGGAAAACACTGAGATACTGTACATGGCTGGCTTTAAAAACTATGTTTTACAGACTGTGTCTATGGACCTTTGATCAAGAGCTGGACCACACTAGGCCAATATATCATCAGTGCAGGGGCAATGTTCTTACATTGTGCAATACTTCCTCCCAATAATACCTCCTTTGCTGACCTCTGTTACCTGATATTAATGTGAGTTTTTTTACATAACAGATAGTGAGTTGACCCTTGGTTGACACCTGACTCCATTTGTGTTGCAAATTCAGTTGAAAGGTGTCATTGTGTGGGTCTTGCTGATCTGACACTGGAGATTTAAAAAACTGGATAGTGACAATATATCTACTAAAATAAAATAAAAAATAAAATAGTAAAATATTTCCAACCAATCTGAGTGTTCAGTTTTAATGGCACAATATGTAATTTCTGTTGTCAGGGGTCTATATTTTAAAACAATAAGAAAATACATAGTTTGATTATGTCATGAAGTAGCATGGGATCATGGTAGTTGTTGTCTTCCAGAAGTTGTTGAAGGTGTTTTAAAAAAATATGGTTGCTAACAAGTGGCTAAATGAGACTACGAAGGGTGTCGGGGACATTAAGCGTCACCACACCAAACACAGAATTTATCTACTCACTTGTCCGCCTTTACAGCCTCGTTGTGTTTTTACTTGTGCTCAAACTTTCTAAAAGGCTTTTGTAGAAGAGGTAGCACGTTGGAAGCTTAGTGGTGATTTACTTCTGGCGGTGGCATTCACGTTTAAAAAGTCACATCACTATATATCACAAAAGTAGTGTACATTTCTGAATGTTATAAAGTATCATAAACTTTTGTTTGTCAGAGAGCTTATCTTTTGCCACAATCCAAAATCCAGTTGAAAAATCTCATTGTCTTTTTGTCAAGGGAACCAGGCGATGCTAACTTTGGGGTTGGCCGTCATCTCTGCAGCCCTCTCTGACGTAACATTTGGTGTTTCCCGTGTTTGCCTGGAAGTTATTGTAACTAGAAGAGGTAAAGGTTAAGGGCATATGACTTGTGTGTTACCTTGAATAAAAGCTCCTCTGGATTTGAACATTGTTGGAAATATTTAGCATAAAGTATGTACACAACTCAACCAAATATATAACATAGGTCTAGTCATTTTCAGACATTTTGAAGCAGAATTGTTACATATTATATCTTTTAAGTTTGTGTGACTACAGGATGGTCACTATGTATTCACTCATTTCACACAAGTGTGCACACAAACACACACAAAATGTTTGCTGCATTAGTGACAACACAGCAAACAGCTGATGAAGAGCAGCCTCAGGACATTCGTGCCATTTGGAATTTAAAATGGAAGCAGCGTGGATAATAAATAATAAATACTTTTTATTTGGAGGTAGTTTTTTTTCTTAGGGATACAAAAAGAACTTAATCTCAATTTGTGTGTCTCTCAAAATCAATATAGGACTTTTGTATTTTGTAATTGTATTTAGCAAATCATCTGAATCACTAATTGCTTCAAACCAGGTTTATTTACCTAAATCCGTCACGTTTAATTTAATCATCATGACTGTGTTTTGTTTTTTTCTCTTGCAGCGATTAATCTTAAAATATTAGTTTGCTCCAATGACTTTCACAACTGTAAAAATAGCCACAGGGGCACTTAAATGCAAGATGCACTGACTGTTAGCATGATTTGTAAAAACTGTGACAAGTAGAAGCCTCCTCAGTCAGCAGGGAAATCAGAGACATGCCTACTGTACTGCCAGTTGCTTAGAGTGGCACTCATTTATGGATTAAATCCAATATATGCATCCCAACCCATGTCAAATACCGAAATGCATCTTTAATCACTGTATTCTGAATTAACCACAGTTTAACCTCATGGTCACAAACTGTATAATAAACTGGTTGCAAATACAAAATATCCATAAACACCAGGATTAATATGTAAGTGTGACGCTTATACGCTTATGGATATTTTGTATCGCCAAGGCTTTTATCACCCATCTATTTATCTTTTTTTATAGTTTAAATGTAGGTACGCTCATAAAGAAAATGCAAGAAAAAATGTGAATGACATTCCAAATGTGACCTTTTCATTAAATTATTATTATTAAAGGTATGTTTATGCATACAAGGAATTTGACTTTCTGTACACTCAGTTCCAAGAACAATTTACAGGAAGATAGTAATAGACATGCAGTACAGTGAGAGCAACAAAGCTGAACAAAGATTGGTGAAAATAAACATGAAACTCATATGTACATACAAGTAGATAAAGGGAAATATGTGTATAAATATAGCATATGTTCATATGACACTCCCTTAACATTCAATTGTCAATAAAAACTGGTTAACATCTGGAGATACAGAGCTTCGCCAAAGCCTTAGAATTAAGACGGGCAGCTGCTCCTAAATTTATAAGTTCTGTTTAGTTTTTTTCCCGTTCAGTTTGATCTCCCAACAAGCCTGGTGTGTGTCCAATAAATCCTTCAATTTTATTCTGAATAATAAGCTTCCCTCTCGCTTCTTGTATGTTTTCCTGAATTCAACAAGGTCTCTTTTTGTGAAGTTTATTACATGTGTTCTTCTGAAATTAATTCTATGATTTAAGTTTAATGTGAGGAAATTACCTGCAAAACACTTTTGGTTCTTACTGTATCATAGTGGAAGCTTGGTGTGGATATCAACACATAAGCTGCTTAGCATCATAGCATGCATAAAGGATATAGAAGTGTGTGTACACACATCATGTCCAAATGTCTGTCTAGAATAGATGTTATTTGTAAGCTAGATGGGTTGTAATGTCAATCTGTCAGTTAACCCACTACTCTGGTCCAGAATGAAATATCTCAACGGCTATTCAATGGATTGGCATGACATTTGCTACACAAATCTGCTCAGCATGATAATGGTGTCATCTACTGACATCATCAGGTTAAAATATAAAATGCCAATGCCTGAAAAACTACATCCCCATCAGCCTCAGCTACACTGCTAACTGGCAAATGTTAACATACTAACACATTAAAGTAAGATGGTGAAAATGGAAAACATTATAGCTGCTGAACATCAGCATGTTAGTATTGTCATTGTGGGCATGCTAGCCTACTGAATTTTGCATTTAGCATCACAGAGCCGGTGAGTCCTAATTCTAGTGTTTTCCACAAAATCTAAGCAAAGTTGTGTGTCACAATGATAAAAGCCAGATAGAAGATTAACAAAACAAAAATTGTATTAAAGGTGACTGTCAGGAAAACAGGAATGTTTTGATCAATATGGTTCAGTTGGCAGTGACCATCGTTTGGTAATTTATAAAAAAAAAAAAGCTAAATCACATGAGACAGTTGATACAGAAAGGCAGAGCAAACGTAATTAGGTCATGTTTAACATTCTGAGAATCCCAAAACACAAATGTATGTATCATTTTATTGTTCTTCAAATAATTATGCTTTATTGATATACAAAGTTTGATGAACTGTTCATGGCAGAAAGCAAAGTCTCTTTAAAATGACCTCTGTGTGACCTCCTCCAAATATATGCAGCAACATGAAAAAAATCCAGCATTTTGTCCTCATGCCTTACTGACCTTGTCCAGTCGGGAACATCATGTAACATTATAAATTAAGACTGTGGCACTTTCAAGGGCAGAACAAGCAAACAGCAAACATGCAGTGGTTGGCCGTTGAGGTCTTTGAGGTTTATTAATATACTGCTGGCAGATTAATAATATACAGCTGGCAGAGGGACAGAGGAGTGAGCTGCCATATCCTGCTCTGCAGCTGGTCCACTGCAGAGCCATGAGGTCACTTTGTTGTGTCTCCCCAGGAGGTTTCCAAAAGCAGCCATTTCTCCCGCAGTGTAGGAAGTGAACTTGAAGAGCCCTTTGTAAACACCCAGGGGAATCTGTCTCTGTGTGACCCCGGGGTTAAGGACACAGAGGGAACGGCTACAAGTGAACTCTACCTCTGTCTGAAAATTGGTCATCCTATTTTTTTCTTACTTCTATTCTATTTGTTATTTGTTTCTAAATCTTTTACTGGGATTCATATTTTAACAGAGTGATAAGGAGAAAAGGTTGTATAAATAACTATTTCAGGTGAGGGCGCACACACACATGCAGTTCATTATTGAGGCAGAATCTAATTAATTTCACATCCAACAGAAGTTGTATCTGATTTGGGAATTATCTACAATGGGAACATTTGTCAAATTTGCAGCATATGTACAAATTCAGTGTAGAAATCAATTGAGCCGAACCGTCAGCCCCAGTGAATATTTTGTTATTGGTGATAAGGGAAAATATCATGAACAGTGGCTTTGGGAGTCTGCTGCCTTGTTTTTGTTGCCATGGCACTGGCTCATCCATTCCTCACATTTCTCCCTGGCATTTCACAGTCCAGATATTGTTACTATTACTTACACTCTGTAATAAAAAAAGACCCCCCCCCCCCCCATCCTCCTCCTCTACACGTCCCAGTGCAGTCTCCAGTACACCAGAGTGCCCCATCAGCACCACCGTGCCATCTGCAGACACAAGACTCATTGGGTTTATCTGTCACTGAGCAGACTGCGGGACAGGTGAGGTGGCGAGGTGAAAAATAACCTTCTGGCTGGTTGCCAGAAAAAGAGGAACCTCCATGAGTAAAGAGAATAAATTCAAAAAGAGAGGAACATCATTCTTCTTCTTTTTGATGGGTGCTCGCATTTCAACGGCCTGCAGCTCATGTGTGTAATGTTTCTGACAAAACAATCAGGGAAGCTATAATAGCTCATTGTGGCTGGGTCAACAATAAGACTCTCTGATCTCTGATATTGATGCTGTGCATACTGAGGAAACGATACAGTACATCTTTCAGTTTTTCCTCTCTCTCTCTGTTCATGCATAAATGCATTAAATGTTGTAATGAGATTTGGGGTTTGGCAGCACCTTTAAGGTACATTTTGATGAGAAAATGGTTTGTTGCTAAAAAGATGTCCTGTTGCTGCCATCCACTGTGGCAGCTTTGCCAAAAATAGTCTTGTCGTCTCCTTCCATCCATCAGCGATGTGGTTGACTGCTTCGCTATAAGCAATTACCGCTCCATTTGGGCTTAATGACACTGAGAAGGAGGCAGATCTGCAGCTCAGGGAGCAGCTATGTGCTATTTATAAATCTTTTGAAAAGACACCTGACGCTACTCCATCAAAGCTTTGGGGCTCCAGTGAGAGCACCTTTACCCTGTTTGCTTGCCAGTGATTGGCTCAGGTGTTTCTCCACAACACCATGACCTACTTCTGTAGCTGGTGGACCTGAACCAGCATGGAGTCAACCAATAGGAGGACAGTTATCATTCACATCATTTTTATCTGCAGCCTCACTCTGAAAATCATTCCTGTGTCATACTGAGGTAACACCTCAGAGAACACTAGAACAAGTTAGAGGAACTCTTCATGGCAGAAAGCTGACCTCAGTTTGACCTCCTCCAAATATCTGCAGCAGCATGAAAAAATCCTGCATTTTGTCCTCATGCCTTACTGACCATGTCCAGTCTGGGACATCATGTAACATTATAAATGTGACTGTGGCAGTTTTAAGTACAGAACAAGCAAACAGCAAACATGTATCAGAGATTCACCTGCTGTTCCTCTGAGCTTTATCAGGTTTGTCTCAAGCATCCCATGCAAACAGAATTGAAACTCATCCAGTGCTGAGTCCTGCGTGAATTGCATTCAGCTAATTATTCTCCTGTTGAGGACATTCCCTGGGTCGGGATGTGTCATCCATCTTCGTCTGTCACAGCTCACTCCAGCATGGTGGCACATGACAGCTTCAGCATGAGTATCCGCAGACTGATTGATATCTCCATTGGCACTCCCACTCAGGGATAATGGAAATGAATGACAGCACATGCAGAATGTCTTTCGGGCTCTACATGCTACATAAAATACTACCAGTGGAGGTTTTTGCATCCCACAGGACACATTTGACAGCTACACTACCTTAAACATGATCACACTTGCACTTTTTGTGAATACACTTTGCACAGGGTGTTGTGAGCCAGCTGGGGTCTAAACAATGTGCTTATTATGTTGTGGGTCTGACTCCTTGTCATCCCACTTTCTTTCTTCTTTCATGGCATTGGACTGCATTCAGTAATGTAGAAACTATACTATATATTTTAATACATTTTGTAATTTTAAAGCTGCTATAATGAATGTTTTATAATAACAATTGATTTAATTACTGTATGTGAAAGGGGTCTGTGACAAACCCACAAATAAAACTGACCTGACGCTGCAGGGAACTGCTCTACAGAGCTTTTAAGCTTCTTTCAGCTCATTGTTCTGGTTTTTACAGACTGAAACTTTAATGTTTTGGTTCACTCTCTCAGCTCTTATCAACTTTATTTCCAGCAACAGCAGGCAGCGGTTTTGAGTGAAAAAGCTCTGATAAACCGACTGGAAGGAAAGTGACTATTGGAGTTGCATTCATCAGGTGACCAAAAAGACAACTCTTAATAAATGCTAATGTTGCTCCATATATGTTAGCAAACATACATGTTAGCTTATTATACAATGCAATAATAGGTCAGTTTTGTGTTTGTTTGAATGGGCAGTTATGTGTGTGTGTTTCCCTTATTTTATACAGTACAACAATGACTGAAATGTAAATCATCTAATTAAGAAAATAACCTATTTCCAGATTATATGTGCATTTTCATTATACTGTAATTTTATTATAGCTGTGCGAATTTTGTTCATGTCAATCATCTAATCTAGTCAATTGCCAGCCATGACCTACAGTGTCCATGGAAACAAGAAAATGATCTAATAATGCAACGATAATTAATACTGCATAAAAAATCTTTACAGGGTGTAAATTTTACAGCCATTTCCCAGAGGCAGGGAGTAATTTACCTTTCTCCAGTTTGGAAGGCTAAACTGCCGACAGCCTATGATCTTCTAAATATCTGTAATTAGCTTGTAAGTATGAGAAACAGCAGAAATACCTCTAAGAAAAGGCTGCATCATCTAGCATCATGGTAATAATTATAGAAACTTTGAGTACAAGGGTACAAGTGATGTTTCTTGCACATCATTATAAAGCATTGTAATATTGGATACATTCAGATTCTTGCCTGACCGTTAAAACCACAACAGACCGCAGATTGCAGATTTTCCAATATGCTCAGAGGACTGTTTCTTGTCTTTCACACTTCCAGTTCACACACTCCAATTCTCTCTGCCAATTACACATTGCATTTCACCCACACACTTTATCTGGAATCAACTGCCAACCAGTCACACTGCTATGTTATTACCAGTCCTATGTATATCATCTAAATCCAGTCACATTTAAGTGAGTGGCATGAGACACATTATTTGGAGGACCCGTTCTGTGAAATGCCAGCATGATGACACTGTGGCATTTGGCTGGAAAGATGAGCGCAGCTCTGGAAGGCTGCTTGCTGCTAAGTCTAGCTGGCTGCAGCCCCAGCCACCAGGAGAAGAGGAGCCTATCTGATTGTTCATAAAGACATTGAATTGAAACTGTTTACAAATGTCAGGCTGGTCCTGCCACACTTGTAAAAGATAACATTACAGAGCTCAAAGAACACCCACCTCCCACAATTGGAAGATAATGGGAGGTGACTTTTATAAATGTGAAGAGGTGGCCTTTTCAGAAGGCATTTCATCAAGTGTGGCCATGGCTGCAATGATTACCCAAGCCACTAGTGCATGCCAGATGTAATTTTTTGAATCTGGAGACCAAATGGCACTGCCAGTAATCAATTCAGATATACAGAAGACTTATATTTATTACATGAGGATTATCTCACATGTGCCAAAAGGAATGCTTGGAAATATGTCCTCTTTTTGGACAAACTCAAAATATGCTCCACATGTGGTGCATTTTTACTTAGAACACAATGAAATCCTCAGCATTCTTCAAGAAATTGGCACGCTTGCATGTGGAGATAATTTTAATTGTTGACAGCTTATTTTTGATCAAACTAGATTTTTTCCATACAGCCTTTTTGACTACAAAGCATTAATATTCCTACTGTAGCATGGGCAGGCTAATTATCTATCTTAAAGTGACAGCTTCAAGCTCCAGACATCAATCCAAGGCAGAAAGCCGCTTTATGAAACATATTTTCCTGAAAATACGTCCCTGGTGGCCGGCTGCAATATAGGCCATAAGCCCCGCCTCCTCCATGTTAAAGGATGGGACATGAGCCAAACTGAAAAGTCAAAGTGCACGTCAAATACACTTTTGACACAATACAAATAATTCTGACTTTTGTTGTACTTTTGTATATGAAATGCTCATACAGATACAATCTCTTCTTAAAACATTCTTTTATCAGAAAGCCTTTGCTGATTTTTATATGAAATTTTATAATCTTTGTAGTGTCTTTTAGCTATTTTAATTACCACTAGAAATTGTTTTATACACTGAATGTTGTATTGTTGTTGTTTTGTTTTGTTTAATTTCTTTATGCCTTGTAAAGCACTTTGTAACCTTGTTTTGAAAAGTGCTATATAAATAAAGTTTATTTATTTATTATTTATAAGTGAAATACTTACATAGCAGAACACTTTAACTAGGCTATGTGACTATGTGAAAGTCTCATAAGATGAAGATGTAAAACAGTTTGAAACTTAGTTAGTGCGTAGGTATCTTGTATTTGTCAGCAGGCCTTAATGTGTTGCTAATATTAGCATGGCTGGCTTATGACTTGCTATATTAACATTTTCCTAAGCTAAATTAATTGATATTTTGGCCACTTGGGGCCAGCGCCACAAGCTGTAAAAACAACATTTATGTTACTGGTATCCACGTTTTTGCTCTCCACCAACTGCTGAGAGAAATATGAGTCTTTCTTTAGCTTCTAATTGTTCCACTATTTTCACCAGCTAGTCTGGTGCTGATCAGGTAGAGTCATTCCTGATATGTTACTCGTTTATTCCATCATTACTCAAACCTTTGTGCACTGAATGAAACATTATTTAATAAATTGTGTTGGGGAAATCTTGTTACGTGATCAAAAAGTATGTTACCTCCAACGTGCGGCTCGTCCATGTAGCTTTAATCTTGGCTCCCTCTCAGTTGCAGACTCTGAGAATAATAGCTACTAATGCACTGACCCCTCGACCTGTGTCCCTGCAGACCATTGAGAGAGTAAGGCCGATGCCCTCGGACAGAGCGACGGATGGAAAAAATCTCCATAAAGCTCAGAAAGAGGCCTTTTCTTTCAGTGGAGGAACATGACTACACATAAGAGAGTTCACTTTTTTTCTAGCTGTGTGAATCATTTTCCATTTCCTCTGAGAGTTGGTCATTTTGGCAAGTGTGCAATGTGGTCACTGAATCAAGATTAAATTAGTTTTAACATAAAAGTTAGTGCAATATCAGGTGCTAAAAACTGCTATAATTGGTGAAAAGGTAATTCATTTGATTGACATGAATGCCTGGTATGTTCTTTTTGTATCCTCTTGTCAGGCTGGTGTATTAGTGCTGAGGCAGGAACTGCACTCTCAGTGACCTGTAATGCTGCAGAAGGTCAATGCACCTCTGGTGGCAATGGCAACACTCATGTATTGTTGCTCGACACTCTCCCTGGGGCGGGTAGGCATGAAGAAAGCAGCCAGTATGATATATAGGCTATCCTGGTTCTGCTGACATCTCTGGATGTTTGTTCCATAATACAGTATATTCTGTATCTATGTTTGCTCCCGCAAGGCAGTGTGTCTAGCATTTATTACGGTATATTCTCTAGAGTAAGCTGCACTGTGTGAATTTAAAGCTGCCATGTACAAAATTATATTTGTCAAGTCCCCTCAGTAAGTCTTTAATATTATAGACTAAATAAGCACCCATACCAGCCACTTATTTTCTGAATTTTAAGTACTAAAGCACTACTCACAACAGTAACTAACATATTTTGATGGTAAAAGAACAATAAAAGTGACAGACAGCTCAAATGAACCAGCAAATGTCATATCTTTTCCAGACAGGCAGAAAATTCCAGCAGATGGTGTCTTTATGTTCAGCACGTGCACAGTCACAGTGACTTCCTTTTTGCTTAGTGGTTTCCATCAGAAAGCAAAATGTGCAGCATTCGCATTCATCAGTGACAATGCTGGTTCGAAGGCAAGGCCAGTTCAGCACCAATTTAGTCCAATCACTGTCATCATCATTATCATCAAAAAATATTTTGTTCTTTCTCTTACATGTTGAGAGAGAGGGCTCTGTTTTCATTTACAATTTGAATTGAATGATGAATGAATGGAAAGTCACTTAACCTCAGCCCAGTTTATAAAGACCTTGTCTTAATTACAGCCACTGGGGCTTGAATGTTATAGCCCCATAAAGACCAAGCAGAAAATAACAATTTCTCAGATAGCTTTAAGTTACATATTACTGAACAGCTCTTCATGCTTTGCTTAATTTAGCATGTTTGATCTGGAATATTGAGAGGCACTTTGACTGGATAATATCTAATCAAACCTGAACTTAACATCATTGCACCCACAAACACCACAAATTCTGTGTAAGTCATTTTAGCGGCCCAGTGTGTGTAGGACACAATTTAAATGAACTAGCTTTTACAAAGTGCTGTTCAACCACTTTAAAAGGAATGGATATAGTCCAAAAATGGACATCTGGCGTGCATGCTTGTGTGTATACTACATTGGGTGTCGACATACATGGACATGTTCACACGTTCTTTGCCAGCGCATATAATTCATGTCGTCCTAACTTCTGGGACCCAGGCTGGATGGCGCAATGTACTGTCTCTCGTGAAACCTTGCAGCATTGTGTATGAGGAAAGTAAAGGGTATAACGTCTGCAGTCACAGATGTTATTTCTGTAGAGATTTATAATACAGTATCTTGATGGTGGAAGTATGTTTACAGCAGCAGCAGCAGTGTGCCTAAAACATATTTGTGTTTATTCTGCACTATATATTGTAAGTTTGTGCATACAAATACCATTAAGCTACAAGATGCCCATGACTCAGTTCTTTTGGAAAGTGAAAGAAAGTGTTGAAATAGAGAAGAAAGTGTTGAGGGAGAGAACCTGAAAGGAAGCAGATGCAGGTGAAGAAAACAGAACAAAAAACGAGTGCAATTAAAAGAAAAAATGGCTGACAGCAGAGTTGATTGAGTTTCATCGTGCCATGTCAGGGTTTTTCTTGCTACAGTAGGTGCCCGGTCTTTTGGGATTGGGGGTAGCTTTGTTTCCGGCAGAGGGACGGCGATGGAAGAAAGCAGATGGAGGATTATAGCTGGCCTAATTGCCTCTGCCCCGCTAACACACCCCCATCTGCTGAAAGGGGATCCTTGAGGCTTTCTCCTCTTTAGCAGAAGCCAGCGCTCTCCAGTGCTGCCATTGTCTGGATATGACTGATGCGCCCATCTCTGACCTTCCTCTCTTACAGATCTATCCAGTATCTCTTGATTCCAAACTGTAGATTTGCTTGACATGGCAATATAATTAATTATGATAACATAATGGAGCACAAGATAATATTCATAAAATATAAACATTTCAATATTTAATATTAATTCTGCTGCAGTGCATTAAAGCATGTTAATAAAGGTAGAATGAGACACAGAAGTTTTGGGTGTTGAATTTTGTGATGAGGAAATATCTTCTTCTATCTTCTTGTATTTACTGGCTGCCTGAGTGACAGCAGATCCCCTCTGCTATAACTGTCAGAACACATCAACGTGTTACCAGTGCTGCTGGTAGCTTTCACGGCTTCAGCTGCAGAGAGTTGTTGATGAGGCTGCATCTTGGTAAAAGAGGTACTGCACACTAAACTAAACTAATATGATATGACCATACACTCATTTATAAAAATCTGCCTTTCATCATTTCAGTTGAGTTAAATGACGAGATTGATACCACCCTCGTGTTTTTGCACTATCACCGTTGCTGCTGTAGCACTGCAATTTCCCCATAGAGGGACTTATAAAGGTTTATCTTATCTTGTCTTATGTATGTAGGATAAATATAAAGCTACAGCCAGCAGCTGGTTAGCTTAGCTTAACATAAAGACTGACAGTAAGGAAACAGCTGGCCTGGCTCTGTCCAAAGGTAACAAAATCCTCCTACCAGCATCTCCAAAGCTCACTAATTAACATGCTACTTCTTGTTTGTTCAATCCGTACAAAAACCAAAGTGTAAAAACAACTAAGAAAGACTATTTCTTGACTGGGCACAGTCACTTCTTGAAGTCTCTGCTGGTTGCCTGGCAACTGCATGGTGACAACAAGACTTTAAAAGAGTAGGCCTAAGTGTATTTCCCAAAATGTCAAACAAAAAACAAAACAAAAAAATAATTCATGTTTGATTGTGTTTTGCATTATGCTCAGTCAGCCAACTCACATGGAATAGATTATTATGTAAATGTTGAATATGTCCAGCGTGGATGTTTGGCGTCTGGGCTCTGACCTTGTCGCTCCACGCAAGGAAACATCAAACTCAGAACAGTGGAGGTGGGTAGAGATGACACTAACATCCACCCTAGGGGAAGGTAGACTCAGAGCCTATAGGCGGGTGCTGGGGTGTGGAGGTGTTGGCAGTGTCAGTGGCAGACCATGGTAGCAAGCAGAAGCAGTATAGCTTTCAGGTGAGTGGTGTGGCAGCTGGTGTGCGGCAAAAGAGTGAGCATAATGTTTTAAAACATGTTTGGAGAAGATTTTTTAAAAGTATTCTTTAGAAGAACGGACATAAATGATAAAGAACCATAAGTTAATTTTGTGTTGGTGAGGTAACCTCATTTAGCGTGTAGCTTCAGAGAGAGGACCACACCTGAACCATGAACACCAACTCTTCTGTGAGCAGCAGTCTGTCCATGCTGGCCCAAGGCTCTGTCTGTGTGTGTGTGTGTGTGTGTGTAACACTCCAAGGACTTTCATCAGCATGTCTGGTGAGCAAATCTAGGGCTTTTCTCCTCCCTGAGCCTTTGGGTCTTAGGTGTGGTGGGGGGGGGGGGGGGGGGGGGGGGGGGGCGGGGGGG
>JAVQJD010012641.1:0-16889 GCA_036023655.1 Nannoperca australis
TGCACATTTTCTGACACATTTACAGCCAAAACAACAAAATATATCCAGGCGGCCTGTTTGAGGCTTGGGTGTTAAAAGGTTAATAAATATAATTTATCTGATATATTATTTGATCAAAATGTCCATCTGTTATTTCTTTACCTGACATACTCTACACAGCTTTGGTGTTTTAAGTAGTGGCACAGTTGGAGGCTGGTGTGTGATCGATTGTAGAGACCAAAATGTCAAAACGCATCTATTGTTTCACCCACTTGTATGTACATCATAGTTCTACGTTTACTTATACATCTTTAATCACCGTCGTGGTACTTTCTTTTAGCTGTGTCTATTTCTCTCTTTTGAAATGTATTTTTCGAACGGTGTGTAAACCCACTGAGAGCAACTTTAAACCACAGCCTGATTTATTGTGTGTGTGTGTGTGTGTGTGTGTGTAGGGCCAATAAAGCAGATTATTGCAAATACAAAACAGACACTTTCTATAAGTTGCTGAACTAAACTTGAGCATAAACCAGAACCAACGCATAAACCATTTTGTCGCGTTTAGACTTTATAGTTTATGGATTCTTGAGAAGAGACTGCATTCCAGCTACGCCACCGACCCCACCTGCAGGACCCCCCTGAACTGTTATCAAGCAGTGTTCTCAATGAAAATAAGACACATGCTTGTTGATCACGTTAGTGTTTTGCCTACGTAACATTTTCAATTTGACAATATTTTACTAGATATAACTATAAACAAAAGCACAGAGAAACACACCTTTGTAGAAGAGATGTGCCCGCAGAGAAATGTCATTCTTGTATGTTGGAGTTCCTCTCAACTGCAGCTTTCACAGATAATGAGACAATACAGTCCCACAGTGCACGTGTCTCCTTTTAATCCACTTTCACTTTTGGTTTACAGAAACCGTTGAATGACCACGTGGTTTCTCGGAAACAACAACTAATGTGTTGTGTTTTCCGATTTGCGTTTGTGTTCTGCACTTCAGGGCCACCGTAGCCTCGATCTCATCAGGTTATCGTTGCCCACATGTGCATGACGTCATAGTGGTCGATTCTGCGCAGTCCTGGCTCATCTCGAACGAGCCCCCTGCTGGAGAACAGCAGTGTGGCCAAGTTTTGACCTCCCATAATTCTACTTCCGGGTCACAGAAAATAAACAGCTAACGTTTGGATGAAGTGAATGCCGTGGTTACATAAATGCACGTACCCCAGAGGTTAGCGCTGAGATAAAGCACATGTACACGTAATTATCTTCTGAAGGTAAGTGTGCAAATCATACGGGTAAATTAGCAAAGTATTGAGTCTAAATAACACGACTAAATAGCTTAGCTCACCCACTGCTTTTGACTCAGTAGCGGTGGCTAGTTGTTTAGTTAGCATCATTTGTGACAGCACGTTACTCAGATATCCAGGGACATAGCGCGGTTATGTTAGATTTAAACGTTGGTTTTCACACCGGGCAAATATGTTGTCTCTCCTGGAAGACCAGAAACATCTAAGATCAAGATAAACAGTTGAAGATGCAACTTACTGCTGGATAATATGCAACAAAAAAACAACAACATTCAACATGTTTTCCTCAAGGTTTGCCTGGGGAACGCTGTGTGACCGAATGTCACAAATGTGGCTAATGTTTGAATGGTCAGTGTCTCTACAGCTGTTGACAGCCGTCGTGTCCTGTCAGATTCCGTATCCCCTTTCCGTATATATTGTTTAATTAATCGTTTCAGTATTGTAGTTTTATCAGCGATTCTTTGTAAAGTAAGACATGATTCAGCGATCAAAACAAAACGGAGAGTCCTCTGCATTCTCTTGCTGCACTGAATTAATACAGTGAGCTGAGCAACCAAGACAGTGACGTATTTTTTCCTCCTATTATTTGACAGAGTTATAATGTACCAGTCGATTACTTTGTCATCATATGTTGCTTTTTGAGAAGCTAGATCCAGTCCCATTATAATTAACTATATAAGTATAACATGTATCCAAGACAAACCCCCTGTCACAGAAAGTATCTCCTCTTTAATGCCCAGATGATGTCCTACCATCAAGTGTTTTGTACTGTATATATGTCAGATAACAACTAATAACCATGGTGATTTTAGAGAGGTTTCCTCTTTCCTAGACAAAGTTAAAGACGGGGTACTTTCTGTGGTATCCAGTCAACGCATGCTCCCAGGGGATACGGAATCTGACGGGGGACTTAACTTGGCACGACACCGGCAGTGTCGTAGTGTGGTGTTTCTATTGTACAGGTTTATTTGCTGTAATATTTGTGTAACGCTAGTGTCCCATTCAGAATCTGCCTGTAACTAACGATTGCCTTAATTTATTGTAGGACTGACTGCTCTGTTAAATGTTAGAACAAAGTGAAAATCCCCATCACAATGTCCTGACGCCCCAGGTGATGTCACCAAATATCTTGTTTTCTGTTAATTAACTTAAATATTTTTAAATTAATTGACTTACAATTGCAGTTCTACTTTAGTAATCTCAGAAGATGCAGGATCTAGTATGTAAAGATGAAACTACTGATGGTAAAGTAATCAGCAACTAAATACTAACGGGATATTAAACTGAATATCTTTGGGTTTGGGGCAGATGCTGAAGGTGGGAAATCACGATGGTAATTTTTGACTAATTAATTTGTAAACGATTCATTGAAAAAATTATCAGCAGATTAAGAAATAAGGAAGATAATTGTTAGTTGCAGCCCAAATAGGTTGTCTGTATGTCTGCTGGAAGGAATCCTGTATTATGACCACATTTCATGTCTAACTTTACTTTCTCAGCTTCCTCATTGTGACCCAGCTGCTGCCCAAGCACATATATCCACTGAGAAACATGACGGAGCCACGCAACCCAGGAATGTCCTCTGTGCCTCAGACAGCCACAGTGCACACTGACTCCACCTCTCCGGCTGTAGAGATGGACCCAGTGGAGTACACCCTCAGGAAGCGCCTCCCCCGGAAACTCCCAAAGAGACGCAACGACGTCTACGTCAACATGAAGACTGATTTCCGGGCTCAGCTGGCACGCTGTCAGAAGCTGCTGGAAGGTGGGGGTCACAGGGAGATCTGTGTCCACGGCCTGGGCCTGGCCATCAACAGGGCTATCAACATCGCCCTTCAGCTGCAGGCCAGCAGCCAAGGGGTGCTGCAGCTGGCAGCCAACACCTCCACGGTGGAGCTCGTGGACGACCTGGAACCTGAAGATCCCGACGAGGCCGGGGAGCCCATGACGCGTACACGCAACAACTCTGCCATTCATATTAAGGTTTTCTACCCTGACCCTCAGTGACCTGAACAGAGCTTCTCTTAGTCTTCAAGTCCTGTTTGTTTCCCCATAAACCAGTAGATGGATGTAACACTGTGGTCTGTGTGTGGAGACTTGTGATGAGGAGTAGAGGACTGCAGAATGGACATACAGTGTGTTGGCTGTATGTTTATCAGTAAACTGAGTTGGGACCACCTTAGTTGACTAAATATATTGTGCTCTTTTGTCAAGTGTTTTGTCAGTTGCAGATTGCTGTCAATCCTTTTTCACTTTGCATGTCTTGCAGCAACAGAGGTGTTCGCCAGGTGAAACTTCAGTTTAATTTAAGACTTGTAGACATGGCTGTGCCACATGTAAACATACAAGTGTCTTTCATTTTAATGCCTGTGAGTCTGTGCACGACTGTATGTTGATCAAATAATTACCAACACAGTTCAGACGGGTGTTGTTGTAACAAATGTCCACTAGATGTCGCTCTATATCTGTTTAAGTCTGGTTTCAACTCGTTGAACTGCTGGTGGTGTTCATGTTCAGAATGAATCTGTAATGGACAGTTTTCAGGAAGACATTGTATTTGATTTGACAAAAATAAAACTATCTGGAATGAACTGTCACCTCTGCATTAAGGGCATGGAAGTTTAATAAGTTCAAGGAACATCCTGATCAGAGACCAGCGAGGTCGGAACCGCAGCAGCTTGTTAACTCCACCGGCGTGAACAAGACAGATAATGAACCAAATGGACAGACTTCCCCTTGTTATGTTTCCATCTATACTTTCTTTGTCCAAGAATAATATTATGTATTTAAATAGATACTTATACAGCGATGGGACAAAACTACACAAAAATAACAGGAAAGAAAACATGTACAAACATCCTTAAAAACATCTTGCACTTGAACAACAAGATTTTAAAATACGGAAAAAACAAGGAAGAACACTTAACTAGTCTGAAATAGTTGAGCATCCATTTAGTAGAAAGCCTCAAGTTCCCAGGACTAACTGATAGCCTGTCTGCTGCCTGATGACGAACAACCAAAGGAGGGAAGAGGCGGTGTTAGCATCAGATTCTGGAAAACCATTTGCAATTACAGCCTCACAGGATGTTAATTGTAAAAGCCAAACAGCTGTCGGTGTGTGGAGACTGCTGAGTGTTGGTTAGGGTCAACAAAAACACAGATAATGACAAAACAGCTTCACAGTTCTCACAACCCTGCCGGAGGGAGCTGAACCTCTGCATCACCTCTTCAGGAAGGAACATGCAATGTGAAACCAACAGCAAGGTGGGTACATACAGTCTTTATAAAAAGGAAGATGATAGTGTGCCATTGGAAATGATGCCAACAAACGCGTTTGCAAACGTGTTCAGTGTTACACAAGAATACAAGGCAATGAGAGCCAAACTAACATCTTAAAGGTCGGACGCTAAAAAATACAAAGACTGGAACTTAAAAGTAGAAAATCTGTATAAATAGTAATTACATGTTTTAAAAATATATTAAAATATTAATTGAAAAAAAACCTAATAGAAGAGACTAATGTTTCAGCGAGGCATATTTGAAAAATGGTAAAGGCTTGTGGGATGAGGCCTCATTCATTTCTGCCTTTTTGCAGTGGAATTGGAAATTGATGCTCTGTCGCAACCTCAGTCCTCCAATTTCCAGGTGCAATCAATATTTTCTGGGTGTTTCACTCCACAATTCACTTGAAAGAGATGAGTGTAGGGGTCAAACACCACTGGAAACACACACACACACACACACACAGATTCTCATCTCTCTCTCACACAAAAAAGTACATCCACACACAAAGTGCAAGAGAGTGCCAGTAGAACAGCTTTTGGAGCAGAGCTTCCCAAAGGCCTCATTTTGGTCAGTGTGTTCTTCACCATGAATCTACATTCCAAGGTGTGCAATCATCTCCTGTCCATCCAAAGCTGGGACTGTCCTTTCCTTTCAGCTCCCCTTGTGTGAGGATGGCTGCATCTTTCTCTCTTTCCACACCGCTTCCAGCAGCCAGCATGCAGGTATGCAGTGTCAAGTCCCTCCTTATGCCTTCGAAAACACAAATTAGCTTCGTCTGGAGTACGGAGATCAGCTGATCAGCTGACGTCTTGCTGACAAGCCTGTGCATCCAGAAGGAGGAGGCGCACTTTTCCTCGCAGGAAGTTGACGTGGACTTGAAGCAAATCTGTTGCAGAGGACACCCTCCATGTTCCCTCAAGCCCTGCTGCACTTGCTGGTGGGGTATAGTCCTGAAGGAGAAAACAAAGAAACATATGGCTCTTGTCTTTATTTGGAAATTTGATCTTTTGTTGTGTGTTTCCTCCTCTTTTGACAAAATCTCAAATGTTGTGTTGCCACAACTTAAGCAATCTAAGAACAAGCTTGTACTGCAGCTTCAGTGCCCACAGCTGTGTTTCAAAAGGCTTACGGTTACACTTCCACAGAATGTCTTATGACTTCCCTCATTTTCTCTGTTAACAGAGAAACACATTATTTCATTACAAGAATCAATTTGAGCTCAAGTATGACCACTGGATCTTAAATAGAAGGCAAAAAACACATTGGCTGTGATTACCCAGACCATTTTCCTCTCACATTTAATGAAATTAGAAAGTGTTTAATTCATGATTAAATAAAAAGGTAGTATAAGATCCACAGTAGGTGATCAGAAAGAATCCTTTGAAAAATATGGATCTGTGTTGAGAAGTGTGCAGAGGTACTGGTTCTGAAGCAACAGGAGTTTATCAACATATCTTGCTGCTGCCCTTCCTGAACAGAAATGCAACCTTTGACCAAAGTAAAAATGACCTCATTTAAGCTTAGAGCGATGAACCACTTAAAGAGGTGCTTGACAACACTTGCAAAAGACATGCAGTAGGAGAGCAGGGTGTGTCTCCCCAGGGGGACATCTCTGGCTCACCTCGAGCCTGATATAAAGTATAGATCTCTAAACTAGATGATAATCAGGAAGTTTCATCATTCAAACGGATTAAAAAAGATTTAAAAAACCTTAAACAACCCTTTATATCTTTTAGAATGTGCAAGCTGATTCAAATGACGTTTTTTCATAATAGTATTGTAATTTAACTTTAACTTTAACTCCCAGAAAAACACAGCTGCTGACCCACTGTTTGTACCTCCGACCTCTCTGTAACTCACCTGGATGTTGAGGCTCCGCAGCACAGCATTGATGCTGAGCAGGTTTCTGATGGAGTTATCTATGGGGCTGTGCAGTGCTGTGTTGGTGACTGAAGTCCGTAGCAGGCCGAGGGCCTGTTGTAAGAGCCACAAGCCAGACTGCACCTCCTTGGCTTGCTCCAGAGCCTTACCAAAAGAAATGTGAATAAAGAAGGCAAGAGTTGAAGTTGGAGGAGTTGATTATGGAAGTGATAAGGAACACAGGAAGCATGTAATCAGCTGTCCCGTTAGAAATTATCTAAGAGTTACAGATCCCCAGAAATACTTGATTCTATGATTCTAAGAGGATGTTTGTGGTTAAAAGGCAGCATATTTCTATGCCACTTTATAGCTAATGTAAATTTGTTGTTGTCAGCTGTTTTTACATTCAACTTTCAGTGGTTACTTACATTTTTCTTCTCCCAGACATCAAATTCGACTCTGGTTTGGGGAACTGTGACAGACTCTGACAGGCTACATCCGTCTCTACATGACTTCTAAGAAAAGAAGAGAGTAATACTGTTAGTGTTTGGGGTACTTTGATCTAATGGTACATAAAGTTCGTGGGTGATTCCAGGACCACACATATCTCTGCAGCAGGCTTCACCTGCTCTTACACCTGAGTGCATGCATACATTTTCCTCTCACCATAGCGACTTCTGCGTCTCGTGCTTCCTTGATGAAATGGTTCAGGACTCTCAGGTCACAGATTGGCCTCAGCGGGGACGGTAGGCCTGGCCGGGTCCACTCCAACACTATCAACAGCAAGGCAAGCAGTCCTGCCATCACAGATACACAAACGCAGTCACTCAAGGGCCTCTGAACAGCAAAACTGAATGAAAACAAAATGATTTGCACTGGCAAGTAGCGAGTCAGCAGCAGCCGTGAAACCAAATGTAGGACCCCCTTGAACTCTGTATTTATTTAGATTAACCATTGTCATGATAATTGCCTGACACAAGACAGTTCATGTACTTTCTGCACCATGCCTCAAGGTTCTGTTGTCTCATCTGTCCACAGAATGCTGCTATCAATATGTAAAACCTTGAAGGGTTTGTTTCACATATCTGCATGACTGCCGGTCGAGCTTTAACAGCTCCTCTTCACAGACTTCTTCTTCTGACATGTTATTATTAACTATCTCAAAGCATACTGTATCAATACAGTCATGATAATCCCAATTGGTGGATTTCATTGTGCAGGACCCCTCTGACCAGTGTGTGAGCAGCTGTTATCCTAGAGCTTCATGTTCCTTCTGCAGCCTAGAACTTTCAAACATGACACAAATGTCTCAAACATTTCTAAAGTTGTGGGACACAAAGTTTAAGGTTCACACAGTACAGCAATAGGGTCTAAGGAAAGGTTTTACTGTGCATACATTTTCACTTTCATCAGTACACTACTTTCAAGTTCACAGGCTTATACACAGGCCAGCTACTGTACATGTGAAGCATGTGAGATTATTTGCCCTAGTAAAGGCTATCTCAGTTATAGCTACTGAGGGGAACAACTTTCTGATTAGTCCATCTTGTCCTGGGGTTAAACAAGATGACAGCTATGATTAAATACATATTCACACACACATTCCTGCGCGTTCAGACCTAGCCATGACCAGTGTGCACCTTGAAATGAACATTACTGCTATATAAAATGGGATTCATTTAAATGCCACCAACTTGTGAAAACTCAGTACTGTTTAAAGAAAAGAGAGACAAAAATCCTTTTCACACTATTAAATATTTGACTGAAAACATACAAAGTTATCCACTTATTCCTATTGTCTTGATTCACATTTTAAATGTAGGAAAACCTCAAGACCTTTGTAGATTACAAACTCTTTCACACCTTGTATGATACTTGCCCTGGGGGTGTTGTGTAAGCAAGCAAAGGTACAGGTTAACAATGTGGTCCCAAGTTAACTTATAAACTATGAGGACTTAAATAATCTTTAACAAAAACCAAGTCAAGAGGCAAAGTGATCACTAAGACAGACTAATGGCCAACTTTCCAAACACTGACATGTGTCATGTTCCAAAACGCTGTCACTATGTAAAGTGTGTGACTGGAGGATTATCAGTGACCCTCATCTATTGATGCCAGTCGAGGTCATTCAACATTAGATATGTGACAATACATCTGGTGACCACTCACGTATGGTCTGCCAAAGGGGTATAATAATATCATTTTAATGTTTTAATTCATTTGTAACACAGAGTTTATCAGACAACAAAGTAAATATGAGAACAAATATTAATGTTGCAGATTAGATATGATTTTTAGGGCTGCATCATGCAAAATCAGCACGATAACGTGATGCAGCATGATTAAGCATGACCTCATTCATTCTGTTTCATTCTTGCATATGACTCCTAAGAAACCATGTGATATCCTGAATTATGAACAGAAACCTGGAGATATCATGACAATGCAGAAATGACTGTATCCTTGTTTAACCCTTATTTAGAACATGGACGCTCTATTCTGCCGTTACTCAGCATTATTAAGAAATGTAGACATTACTTCTAACCTGATCTCAATTGCCATGAGGGAAACTTTGAATATTCTTTGAAAGCACAGCACACTCTGAACTCTAGGGATAGATTTGTGTATGAGAATGGTTCTACTGTTGTGGGTCATGTGGGCATCACCCTCGCTTCTCTGTGCCACATGCTGAATGCACTCGTTCAAAGCACTCTGGATGTGTGATGCAGAAGCATGATAGAAAATACAGACGATCTTCCCAGGCAGAAAGTTCAGGCTAGATTAAGTTTAGTTAAGTATTGCAGGTTTCTACTGTACCACTGCACCGTGCAAATGGTCTCGCCAGATGTCAAACAATCACTAGTTTGTATGGACATGCATTTTCAAAGAGTCATCCACAGGCTCATTGAAAATGATGTACTCATAAGTAATACAAGATATAAGTGAATACTGAACGTGACTAATTAGAAAGCATTTCACATAATAAATCCTACTACACTGGGTCTGTTTTCATCCTGCTGACTGTTAAGTGGCTGTGCCACTTTACTTAGACATTGGTCAATTTACTAAGAGACTTTTGTAAAGCCGTCAACTTCAAAGTAAAACCTTTTCAGACCTTGTATGATGCTTTAAGTCTAGACAAGCCCTGAGGGTCTTTCTACATCATTGTTCAAGGGCAAACCTTCAGGTCAACAATGTGATCCCAGGCTTATTTATGAACTGTGCACACTTAAATCTTTAGCAAAAACCAATTCATGTGGCAGAGTTAAAGTGATCACTAAGACAGACTAATGACCTCCTTTCCAAACACTATGACATTTGTCATGTTCCAAAACGCTGTCACTATGTTAAGCAAGTGTGTGACTCAGCTTGAGGATTATCAGTGACCCTTTCACCTCCACCACTGCCTACGTGAGAATGCCTCAATCTAAACTGTGTATACACACTCTCTCTCTACATTCTCACCATGGTGGTGGAATTTGTGGTCCAGGACTGTGGCCAAACTGAAAGTTTACAGCTTTGTCTGCCAACATCAGCTGCCAAAACCATGTTGCTATTTTAAATTAGAAGCAGTAGCTTCACTCCAGGTATGTGACAACACGTTGGAAAGATGGCCGGATGCTCACGTGAGACGATGTGCTATTTGAACTAACCATGTAAAACAGGTAAAGCGTTTGCTTCTGAATGCTCCTTTCTATTCTGAACCGGTCTTCCCCGCAACAACGTGCACAGTTGTAAAAAAGTAGCTATCAGATGACACAGGTGTGACATAATTTCCTGTTTGGCTTTGCTGGAATCCCTTATAACTGTCAGCCTTCGATAACCTTTTGCTCTTTTCTGCTGACGTAAGTATTCCACCACTGTGCCAAAAATGCAGATTCAGCTTTCCAGTCTGCTGTGTCATACTATGCGAGAACGACTTAAGACGTATTTTCCCAGTGAACAAGACAGGAAAACAAACGTATCTGCAGTGGCTTACAGTAACAGGAAATAATACATTCTCTAGCATGAGCGAGAATCAAACCCACAACTTCGTGTAGTGCCTTGCTCAACTCAGTAAGGTTCAGGACCAACATGATGCCAAGTATCAGCTTCATCAGCAGCTTAAAAAGATTTTTGTCCATCTATTCATCAGCTGACAGTAATTTAGCTTAATTCCGAGGTGACGTTTTTAAAATCTTAGATAAATTTAAATAGACAATAATAATTTATCTATTCAAAGAAACCCAGACGTCCAGAGAGCCTTCAACAATCTCATTATTCCATGTTCACCCATACATATATACACATATAGGGCATGAGAATAATGAGTAGGTTCAAATTACATCCATAAATCATCAACGCGATAAACGTGTCCAAATACCGGGCATGCAGACTGATGCAGCACACATGTAACCAGACCACATACTCTTACAAGCAGCTCTTACCTCTACCCGTTTTCTGCAACATTCGCAAACAGGTGCCGCATCTTTTAAAAACATTGTGAAATAATTAAATATAGGCACAAGCTTCACGGCTCAAGTGAAAGGCACCGGTCAAATCCAAAGAGCCAAACGTGCACCCATGTGCGCTGGTCCCGGCGCTAGTCCGAGCGGCATGCTGGTCCGTGTCAGAAAGATCAGTGCTGCTGGTGAGAGCAGTCACCTACCAGACTTTGCATCACTGCTCTGCTTTGGCAAAACCTTTTATTTACCTCCCCTAAGGATATAGCGATAACGTGGTAGCCCGCAAGGACGAGGACGCGCCTTTTTACGCACCACGGTGAGCGATTAAACATCAACCCATGCATGCAGTCCCCCTTTGCGTAAAGCGTGAAAATACACTAACTACTAAAGCCAGTGTACAGAGAAAAAAATCATGAAGGCATGTCCATAACTCACTGGGAAACTCCATAGCGGTATCCGCATAGCCCCTCACAGGGTCCTCGCGGTTTGGCCCATAGGTCCGTCTATTGCCCATTAATTGGAAACGAAGCTCTTTTGTGGATCTCCTGCACTTATCCGGTAGGTGTTTCTAAAAACTGATCCTGTTTGATTTTTTTATTGATGACTTTGAAAATAAAGTTGCATTGTTTCTATGATGACAATCTAAGCGACCCCCTCCCTTAAGGCAAAAAAAATGTTTTCTTTCATTGTCATCCAAAATAATAGGCTATCCCTGTTTTTTTGTCCTAAAAAGTAAATAATGTCTATGAAAAAAAAGCCGGTCGGAGACTTCCTATCCATTGTTCGGAAACAGTCAATGCAGTAGTATATTTAAAAATAGTAAACGAGAGTGTAAATATTGATAATATCAAGTGAACAATTTAGTCCCGATTGCCAAAATCATTACGTTTTAATATAGGCCTTTCACTGATATGTCATATGTCAGGGTGCATTCAGTGACCAGTGATCCAATGATGTGACACACAAAGCAAGGACATAAATCGACGTTATTTTCGAACTTTTCAACAATCTGAAATTTCGACTTTGAGATTAAACATGTATGTAGATTGGTGAGCGTGTAAATGTTAGTTGTAGCTCGGTGAGCATCCTCTAACTTCTGAGACGCTACCTTGCCAGTCCAGTCAGACAGTACAGTGCATGTCGCACAGGTAGAACTTTTAATACCCCTTTCCCACAGTGACACGCATCCTCAGATGTTTACAGTTTATGATCATTTAAAACTACCACCTGAATGTCTTTACCCAGCCGACTACACAGATGTGTTATAATAAGGATGAGGGAATAGGGAATCAGGGACTGTCAGAGACAAACAATGCAGTTCTGAATGCTGATAGTTGATGTTATAGTTGAAAGTTATAAAAGTCACAGAGGGGCACAAAGTAATGATGGCCAGCCATACGGACATCAATGGACCATATCATTGTTTTGGCACGTTGTTATAAGTCCTACAGAGATCCCTTGTATGTGGTATGTTCTGATTCTTTTTGGGGGGTTTTATTTCAGTTTCATTGGTTCCCACACTTTAGCACACATCAGTTGATGAGATGAGACTGGACTCAACTGTTCTGCAACGTCTAGGGCATTTTCATTCAGTATTATTTAATCCTATCTGTTCATTTTTAGAATTATTAACATTAATTTTGTGAACTGTAAAAGAACATATGTTATATATGGTCAGTCATTTGGTGACTTCACATACGGGTGACAAAGGAGAAACCTGAATAAAGGATTGAGGAAACAAAATGAATGTTGGTGCTTTTATGCAGGCTCACTAAATGATTTGATGAGTGTGAAAATGACTATGGCTTTTGCAGTTGCTAGATCTGACCTATGGAGCGGCATGTTAGCGCTCTTCACTCCCATCATTGAAACATCAATATCTTAACGGTGTTCATCCCCTCAGTAGAGTTCAGAGACTTGGACAATGTATGAGCCCTGAAACTGTTCTGGAGGCTCGTGGTGGCCCACCGGATTACTATGACATTGTATGTGGCTTTTTATTTGTATCTGTCATCTTTATTTATATTTTTGATATTGAAGATACATGTGCTTCCTCTGTACTTGCTGGGGCCTCCTTGGTGTATTTCTTCTGTACACATTGAGCAGTGTAATTGCTCATACCACCTCTAACGAAGTTTGTCAAAAGACAAATATGCTAGTAGATACAGATTCCCTGACTTCCCCGTTTTCCAGTGGGTATTTCCGGCTGTGTTGAACACCAGCTGTGCAAACTGAAATTGAAAAAAGGAGTCAAACAAGCGTAGATAAAGGCAACCACTTTAACAAAGTACTCTTACTGAATCCCATCAATGTTGGAGAAGTCATGGTGGCAGAACAAATAGTTATGAATTTGAAACTTTTCAGAAGGACTTTTCTAATTCAGCCATTGGAAAGAAGCTTGGTACTTGCAGTCTTGGTTATACCACAAAAGCCTCCCCCCCACTGCAGGCCATACCACATTCTAGTAAAACACGTTAAAAACAACACAAGTGTGGCATAAAAGTTGTGCATCTAAGGACATTTACTCTGAGAGCTCATACTTCATGCAACACAAAACTTGCACAGTACAAAAGAAACCAGACAGGGGATGCATGCTTTCCTTGAGTACTTTAAAAGAGAAAAAGAACCCAGCTCTGTTAACTGAGTTATGCGCACCCTGATAACTGGTTAAAAATTCATTGGAGTTCATGAAACAGAACTGCATAACAGAAAAGGAGAGAGCAGAACATCAAGAAACATGAGAGAACAGAAGTTAGACAAGAGCTAGAACATGAAAGGATTGGGACAAATTAGTAGTGATGATGTCCTCTTGTGATCAGGGCATCTCAGAATAATCTGTAAAAGAAACTACAAATGCTGATTATACAATAGAGCAATAAAAGTGATTAAAAAACACAATGAAGGGTTAAACTACAGTCTACACTGCAGAGTGTGGGTTTTCAAATCAGATTTTTAGACAGATTACTATATAATGTATTTTTTAAAAATCCCATTTTCACTTTCCAGGTTACGCACATCATTGGGGTCATAATAGAGATGTTGTGAGCACTTCCCTCCCATGTCCTCCTCTAGGACGCCCTTATCATTATTACCTGATGGCCAGCAGACACTTGCTCTAGGAGACCTTCAGCTGTATTGAAGTGACTGAGAAAATCACCAACTTTTCTCAATAAAAAGACATTTGATGATCTCTCAAAATATGCCAAGGGAACTGCAGTATAGCCTGAAAGAAAGGTGTGATTCTGAGATCCCAAATAGATAATAATATATAAACAATGATGGCAGACTCTAATCCAAAATAAAATTTAAACAAACTCAACTTTAGTTAACAAGGTTAAGCTGCAAGAATACAATGCAATTTATTGTAAGCCTGACAGAATGGCACTGACCCTGATCCGGGGACATGTAGTAGCAATGACTTATCTGTGCCATCATCAACACACATTATCTGCTACAGGAAGATGCAGGCTATTTCAGGTAATCTGCCCATGTACAGTGTGAGTGTTGGAGTTCATCCGTGGGAGCATTCTTAGAATAGTTTCCTCTCAATGTGGCTTCATTGTGATACAATGAAACAAATAGGCCTAGGACAAACATAAGAGCCGGGTGGCATTACTGACTCAGTGCACAATATTGCATTTTATTACTCATGGATGTGGTTAGATATCATTCCATAAAAACTTAATGTAATATAATGTCACTATAAATACCCAATTAGGATTATTCATCAGTTCATTGCAGATGTGGTAAAAGATGCCATACAGCAATTCTATTGTCTGCACGTGTTTATGTCCCATGTCTTCACCCTGACTCTGACAGCCCCTTTGGAGCCAGAGAAAAGGAGACACCTTGAAATTTCCTGGAAGTCCCCTGTGTGTGTCATACAGGAAGGGGTGTCCTTTAGGGGCTACAGGAGGCTTTTCCACCAGACAGGAAGTACAAGTATGTTTGCATATGCATTATCGGAATCCAACATCCAATGTCAAGTAACACACAAATACCTGGAAACTCTGATAACAGTTCCAAGCGTACTCATTTGCATGCTTTACTATTTCATAAGCCTATGTGAGGTGCATGTACAGCACGCACGCACATGCATTCACACAAGTAAAATGGTGAGATGGTAACATATAGAAACAAACTGAAAATAAATGATTGACAGTATTATATTGTATGATGCCAATATCAACAATAAATGATTCATTCATTGATCTGTGTTATTATTTACATTAATACATTACCTTGTAACCAAGAGAAAGTAACAACATTTCTGGATTTTAACCTCGCTCCTCTTTAAAATTATGTCCAAATATCAAAAATGAGATGTCCTAAGTGGAGGACTAATATGCATTTAATATAAATTGATTGCAATGTTTTTTTCAGGTATTTCAATATTCTGCTCATATGTGAGGGTCATTTTCAAGACATTCTTTTATGAGTTTACAGATTTATATCTATAGTCCTTCTGTTATGAGTCAGCTTTAATGCTGCATGGTCACCGCAGTGCTAAACCGAAGACAGTGTTGACAGATTGTTGCACTGTTTGCTCAAAGGGCTGTTTGCTTATGTCTGAGCCAACATGAGAGAGAGAGGAGAGGGAGACAAGGTACGTGCTGCGAGCCATGCTTCGTGACCAGGGCAGGGGATTGGGGTGGGAGGTGAGGGATGTGTGGGGAGTGCGGGGGCAGGGGAGTCCAGTCACACTGACTCCTTGGTTGGAATGGGACACAGTTATTGAAGTTAGGATGATTTAAAAGAGGAGGGGTGATGTAAAGTTGGGGATGAACCCAAATGCTCTTTCCCTGTGCCTCACTCACACTTACAATAGTTAATAAACAAAGGCGTCCAGGGGTGATGCAAACGACCTAATGAGGGAGAAGCTTTAGCGTATTATATATAGAGGGCAGTGAAAGTGCTCAGCGCTTACGTTGGAGTGTGTGTGTGTGTGTGTGTGTGTGTGTTTCACTTTCTCATCCAGGTTTTGGGCTCAGAGCCAGTTAGGTCTACTCCTCTGGCGCGACACAAGACAGGAAGCTGACAAAAAAGAATGGGGGGACTGACTGTGAGGGACCCAGGAGCCAAGACAGTAGACACTGACGAGGTCGGAAGTTATTGTTTCAGCTTACAGGCATCCATAGTGACAAGAATCTTTTCACTCTGTTGAACTTCTTGTGATCCCATGGTGACGGCCACAAGTGTGGAGAGCATTCCAGGAGGAACCTCTTCACTGAATTTTCTCCACTTGCTGGCCAACAACTCAACATTGGAGTTCCAAAAAAAGAAAATGCATGTGTAACTGTTTAGACAACTCTTCTTGCAATTATTTTAATTCATTGGCTACAATTTGATTAATAAGACTGGGGGCCTGTCCCAAGACTCACACTTGCTATCCAGTGCACTGAAGTGCACGTTCGCATGTCATCAAGTAGTAGGAAAGTGTGTCAGAACAAGAGTCTTCAGTCATGCTAGTGGCTCTGGGAGGCTGTACTTTGGCACATTAAATTACCAGAACACTAACATGCTCACAATGATAATGCCAACATACTGATGTTTAACAGATATAACGGATTAACATGTTAGCATACTATGTGATGAAAATGTAATTCGTACAAAAAGCAAATTTTGACCTGATCAGGAAAAGCAAAGGGATGAAAAAAAAGTTACCAACTTTCAAGGAAGATTTCTTGAGACATTTTACCACAAATGTCAACCTGTTGGTGGAGCCAGAGGAAAAGTCAGGGGATCACTAAAGTCATTAGAATACATTGTCTGTGCAAAATATTGGACCAATCCTGGACACCAATTTTATGGGAAATAATACAATAGAGATAAATCACCAACTTCTGTAAGTGTCATCCTAACAAGATCACGAGTGTCAAGATTTAGAAAAATTGCATTGCAATCCATTAAATAGTTGAGACATTTCAGTCTGGACCTGAGCAGAAGGCATTACCATCCATAGAGCAGCAACACTGGCATGGCTCAAAACTGTTGAATCAATAGTTG
>JAVQJD010012645.1:0-12197 GCA_036023655.1 Nannoperca australis
TGGCTGGTCTCAGACGATCTTGGAGGTGAAGATGCTGGATGTGGAGGTCCTGGGCTGGTGTGGTTACACGTGGTCTGCGGTTGTGAGGCCGGTTGGATGTACTGCCAAATTCTCTGAAACCCCTTTGGAGGCGGCTTATGGTCGAGAAATGAACATTCAATTTACGGGCAACAGCTCTGGTGGACATTCCTGCAGTCAGCATGCCAACTGCACGCTCCCTCAAAACTTGCAACATCTGTGGCATCGTGCTGTGTGATAAAACTGCACATTTTAGAGTGGCCTTTTATTGTGGCCAGCCTAAGGCACACCTGTGCAATAATCATGCTGTCTAACCAGCATGTTAATATGCCACATCGGTGAGGTGGATAGATAATCTCGGCAAAGGAGAAGTTCTCACTAACAGGAATTTAGACCATTTTGTGAACAATATGCTCAGTGAATGTTGTTATAACATGTTTCCAGGACAGTTTTTAAGGTTAACTGTTTATTTTGTCCGAGTTGCAATTTCAGTCCATTCTGGCACTGTACATGAATCCTTACCTTTGTACAAGCAAGACAATTCTAAAATGTTTGTGTGCACAGCAGGGAGAGCATTTTTCAGCTGGCCCATAAGGAGTTGACATAACAAGTCAGGAGGCCTAAGCTCTTACAGAATACTGTTTCAGTATTGAAGAGCCGAATCATGTTCATCCAATATTAGTCACTGTAGATAACTAGCATCAGCACATAATGTCTGAGACAACAGCACTAACATTCCACTACGCTGAGTCTTTAATTACCAGTTCATTTGTACATATAGAAAATGAGGAGATGAAGCTGCATTGCTAATGTTTAACTGACTCAGCATTGCTCAATAGTATAATCAGAACAGGTCCCTCTTTATCTTTGTTTTTAAATTGTACAATTTATAAATACAGGACTTTTATTTCCACTGTGGCATTGCTAGTTTTACCCAAGTAAATTATTTCCACCCCTGCCAATCTGCGGTGACACCCCTTAATTATTAAAGCTCAGTACTTCTCCATACCACCTTACAAACAGCTGAGATCAGCAGCGTCTCTTTCCTGTCCCTGCATGTCCACCTGGGCCATGTTGCCAGATGGCATCGCTGTCTGCAGCAGCGTGGAGAGCAGCATCATGACTGGCATTAAGGCATGGGACATGGACTATGGACCTTTGTGCATTAGTGTAGATGGCATTTCTAAGACAACTCCACACGACACATCCCTAAACAGCCAAAGTGAGGAGGGCCTCTTCCAGATTGATAGGATGCAATCAACTTCTTGTCTAAATGGTACCAAAAAGAATTCTAAACGAAACCAATTATTATAATTTATTATCTTGATATGTTTTGTTCCAAAAATTGTGAAAAACATCAAGCAGTTGAACACTATTCAGTTCTTCCTGCCATAAAGACCTACTTAAAGTGAATCCTACCAGGAATCCCCACATGAAAGTGGCAAACAGACATTTTTCTAAAAAGATGCCTTTATGTCTTTCCACATTACGAAGAGAGCAGTTTCATGTAGACATATTTTATGTAAAAGGGAGAGATTCTCACACTTGATGAGACATCCTAAATATGGAATACCTTGATTAAGTCCTGAGATCCTCTCATCACACATTTACAGCACACAACTTCACAAGATACCTCTACAATGAAAACCCATGATCAAGCTCTCCTAATATTTTCTGAGAATATTATTGGGTTTCCTTCATGTTGCTGAGTGTATATAATGGCCACGACCTAAAGGTCAAAACTGAAGAAGTGTGGTAGACCTGATAATTTCATGTAAAACTCCTTTTTTTAAATTCTCAACATGAGTGAAGAAATGGACTTTGAGTTGACATCCCTGACTGTGTTACCAGGACGTTATCTGTGCATACAGCACATGATGGCTGTCTATAGTCCAGATCACGGAGCGGTTTCTTGAGCCATAATCAAACAATTCGATTATCTAGAGACTTTAAACCAAAAGATACCTGTTCTCCCGTAGCTATCGTAACACTTGTTACAAAAAGGAGTTGCAGCCAGTGAAGGACCTTTTATCTGCTGACCTGACCACAGATAGAGAGACCTTTATATGCAAATTAGCAGACTGTAGCCTCCCTTTAATACCTTTACTTAAGGTAGAAGAGTATTTATTTAAGCTCACGTCCCAATAGTTGTGTTCACCTCCACTCCTGGCCTGGGAAGCATTTTGGAATAGACTTCTGAGGACTTTGGTGAGAAGTCTGAGTTTATTCTTAAATCTGAACTGTTGCAGGTAATGTATGTGCACACGTGGTGATATTGTTCTTTCCACCACTGCGTGGTGTGGTCTGGATTTTACAGGGGTTATTCTGTCAGGAGAGTAACATTGCTGGTATCAGACTTGTTGAAAGCGTAAAAGTGATTGATAGCGAAAATTGACCGATGTAGATGATATATCTAATGCTTTGGCAACTAGACGCTGAATTGAGAGTGAAAGTGTTGGTACAAATAAATCATAACGCAGCGATAACAGTATTTAGGCCTGTTGCTGCTATACTGTGTTTTTTGGACTTTCATCTTTTTCTCTATGGGAAATACTTTCCACACTGCTCATGATACAGGTCTGGTTGACCCAACAGATCAAATTAAAAATTAGTTTTGAACTGTGTGAATGTATATTTGAATGTAAACTCCTATATTCCCAGAAAAAATACAGACGACATAATACTCAGTCTTCGAAGGCGCATGTCCTGAGTGAAAGGTTTAGGTTGGATATTGATTATTCTTAATTCTTATGATTTTCTGTAAATTAAGGAAACAATTTGTCATTTTTCACTGCATATACACATGTTTAGTTTACATTGACAAGACTGGGTGAACAATACAGTAGACATTTTTTTTGTTTTACAAAGCCTAAGATTTAATATACGCTTTTTATTAATTGGAGGTAAATAACTTCCACTTACAAGAAGAAATGGACTGACTTAAGGTACATTTCTTTGTTTGTTTATAGGGTAGACTATGGTACCTAAATTGGCAATTTTAAATAAAAAAAAGAAAGCTTTAAAAACGTATATTATTAAACTTACTATTATTTATGATAATGATCAACAATGTTCGTGGTGAATTTAATATCTTAGCTCTAGTCGATATAGCAATGGATACACAAAGAATGCCCATGCTGTTACTTTCCACTGCTTCACCATTAGTTCGCCTCCTCCCACCAGGTGATACCCATTTAACCGATCCCTCCAAGTGAATTGGGGACAGGTGCGCATTGAGCCAACCCGTTTCTCTCACGTGGCGTGTCGTGGTCTCTCCGCGCGTCTTAGTGACATTTGTTTTTTTGTTTTTTACGAACTATTTATTTTGAGAAGGATTTTAGAACTATGTGTCCTGCCGGGGACAGAAAAGGCGTGGACAGGCAACACGGTTAAGCTCACTCTGAACAGTTGGCAGCAGTTATCGGCAGTAGTTCAGTCCAGGTTGGGCTAAGCCTCCAGCCACACCACTGAGCTGCTCCTGGTTGTTCACCAACAACCGGATCACTGCTCGGGAAGTAAAGAAGGGAAAGGTAGGATCAAGCTGGAGTTAAAAAGTTTATTGTAGTTTTTGCGGTAGAAACTTTACAGCTTCATTGTATCTTAACGTTGTCATTATATATAAATACAGAAGTGTTCTTGCTGTAACAATTAGTCAGGTAATGATCTTCATTGTATTCTGTATCTATTTTACACGGAATGAGTTACTTTAGTTTGTTACTCATTGGATGTCTAGTTGTAGTTGTAATACGTCTAACTCAAATATATGAAAAATGTGACTACATCAATTTTTATTTAGGTCTGCTATTCGGGATATTAAACTACACAGGCTGCCTCGTTTCAGTCCTTCCTGTGATCCCAGATCAGGACTAGAAGACTCACAATTTTCCAGTGATGAATCAGTGTTTTACTCCACATAATTAGAACCTAAAGTAATGACCGTATTCAACCCACAGTGGGTGGAAAAAGATGTAAGTTGCTACTTTGAGATTTCACTTACAGCAGCCAGGGGAGATTGTGTGCAGTTTTTATTAGTTTCCTTAAACAGCAGTAGCATTTTTCTTAAGCCTAGGACCTGGTGGATGATTGTACATCACTGGTATAATATCAACAATAAATTGTCATGCAAAATGTAGGACATCTTATAGGGTTTATCCAATTGGACACTTTATTTATTTATAGAGGCTAATGATGTATGACTTCATGTGATGTTTTGCAGAATATCCGTGGAGTTTGGCGCAGAGTCACTCTTTGAGCTAGCCTCAGGGCTTTGTTTTTGGACATTGTTTGCACTTATTGATTAGGTCTGCTTGGGAAATGGCATACGTCTCATTAAGGTGTCAAGGGGCAGGCGATCAGCACATTGCTGAAGCCTTCAGATATATCATGTCATGTGAGGAGACTTGTTGTAAAAAGCTATGGAAACGTTGCATCACATTCTGACCATCCGTCTCACCATGCAGTAAGAAGCAAATAGTGATTTCAACAGTTTTGCTTTAAAAATGTTGCATCTTATTGACAAATTTGCTTCATAATAGGTATGGTTATTTAGCAAATGGGCAAAGAGCGAGCTGGCTGGCTGGCTGGCATTTCTGCCTGTAGCCTGCCAGAACAGGCTTTCTTATCCATTATGTTTTGGTGTGCCAGTCCATTTGAAGGGCCAAGATTTACCCCTCTCAAGCTAAATCCTCCTCCCTTGCCCTTTGCCCTTAATTTGTTACATTAGCTTCATGTTTGCAGTTTTGAGTCTTAAAGTATTAATCACCAGCCATGCATGCGCTTTACAAAACAGATCTAGCATTTAAAACAATGGGCTTTAGACTGGTTATTACTGTTAAACCCCTTCAGTGTTCTACTGTTTTGGTTTTTTATTAAAAAATTTTTTAATCTTCTGTTTCTGTTGTCTTCATGGAAATTTAAAATAGTTGAACTGAAGTGAATTGTTTGCATGTTGACCATGAACAGGTAACTTTTAATGCAGCAGACTCTCTCTTGCAGGTCTCTTGTACCCACTATGGACAGTATGCTAGACAATCTCGCAAAAACTGTAAGTGATCAAGCATGCTCCTTCACACTGTATTTCTTTCTGTTTTGTCTTGTATTTGTTCAGTTGCAACTGGTTTGACATTTTGATATTGCACAGTTGAGGCCCAGTGGAAAATATCTTTGCTGAAACACACCTTGTGTTTTCACTTAAAACATACATGTTTACCTCTTGTTTTTTTCCCCCAAGTAATGGAACCCTGGCTTTGAATTTTGTAGGAATTTATCAGCATTTGTGTTCGGGATCCAAAGATTGTTAAAGATGACTTCTGGTACACAAATGTCGACTATGAGATCTGTTTACATGTAAGTGCCACTTGGGGATTGGGGACTTTTCTTTTTGGGTAGTTTTTGTCTTGAAGCTCATGTGATAAGTCCATTGACATGATGTCTCTCTTTGTAGACAAATAGCATATGTTTTCGAAAGAAGACTTCCTATGTAAGGCGGCGTTACAGTGAGTTTGTTTGGCTGCGTCACTGTCTGGAAAAGAATGCTCTCATCATGTATGTTTAGACTTCATATTTATATCTATTATTTGGTAGCGTACTTTAATTGATCAGATTTCTGTTCTGAGACATTAATTATGCATTTTCTTGTTGCTCTGTCCAGAGAATTACCCAAGCTGCCGCCCTGGAACCCCTTCTTCAGGCTGAGGAACACAGAGCAGGTATCCCAGAGGATGAACGGCATGCAGATGTTTTTAGAAAAGTGAGTTGCTCTGCAGCTAAAGCAATGGCAGCAATCAAATTATAGCATTGCCACCTAGTGGTACTATTTTATCCCCCTACCTTCATACTGTATCATACAACCCAAAGGTTGTTAGGAATGAATCTGCTGAGGCAAGGGCACTGTTAGATTAAAAGGTGACCTTGCTCCACACTATTTTAAATGAAAACAATTATGCTTTCTTCTCTAGTGTTCTTCACACACCTTTGTTGTTATCGGACAGTCGACTCCACCTGTTCCTCCAGTCAGACCTAAGTATCACAAAGATGGAAAGGTGTGCTCTTGGTAAGACCAGGTACACAGTGGCTGAAGCCATACAGCGTACCAGCAGCGGATACGTCAGTCAATTGGAGGACAAGGCCTCCTGTGACTCTGACTGTGAAAGGTACGAGCTCGGACAGAATGATTTTACATAAAGAAAACAAACGGTTCTCGGTCACTAATGCTGGATTGAACCCTCCATCCCTTTTTCCTCCCACTGCAGCTCTTCATCGTCGGGCTTGGGACTAAGTGTGGACACTCCATTGCGAGGAAGCCCTCTCTCCTTTTTCGAGTCCTCTGAAAGAGACGTGGCGTTGTTCTGTGGTCCTTCCTAACCCCAAACCCCGCTCATTGTACCTTAACACAGCAGTTGTACTTCACCTCCTTCTTTTGTTTGGACATGGCTCATCAATTTGTATCAACCACTTAGTGATACTCATGGAACTCTTGCTTTTCTTAACTTCCCAAGAGCAAAAAGCTTTGTTTTACTTTTGTTAACTTCATTATTCCCATTGACATTTGTTTTAATACTTTGCTTTAGTTTTCTTTCTTAAAACAAACCATGGTCACTTAATTTAGTGCGTGCTTGACAAAAAAAAAATGTTTTAAAAAAAATGTAAAACTTCATTTATTATGGTAAATTCTTAAATATTTCCTATGTATATATTTTTATCTGCACTGAAGCTGTACCTAGATTATCAAGAGATGTGTTTTGGATTGTAGACAAGTGTTTTAAGAAAAATATTTGAACACTTTTATGATTTGTTAATGGATGAATAAATTGTCTTTTTTAAAGAAAACACAAGACTTTCTTCTTGAATATTTCGCAAAATGAATTTGGCCACCACTTACTTTTGATTAGCTGGACCTTGACATGTAACTGTCTTGAAGAATAGAGTGCATTGTTGTAACAGCCCAGTAGAGGGAGCGTAGACATCATAGGACCTCAAAGTTCTGAGTAAATGCTGCAGTTGATTGAGTACTGATCATTGATGTAATCCTAATCTCTCTTAAAGCATTGTTGGTGCATGGCTGTGGTGTGTAATTACTTTATCCTTAGTCCACTTCAATAATGCATTAAGCTGCGCTGAGTTTGAGAAATGTGTGGCACATATAGTATCTCTTCCAGTTGCAATGCTCCACAATTTTTTGTTTTATTTTGCATGGACAGCTCATAATTAAAAGCAATTGCACCAGCGATGGCTAACCACTAATCTACATCGGTTTTCTCTGTACAAGCTGGAATCTCTCGCTATAATACTATCTCTGTATAGAGTGCGTGTGCATGTTCGAGCTCAAGCATCTTTGGTGTTGTGATAGGGATAAAATGTGACCAGCCCTGGACCTCGTCTCATCACTGTCACTACTTTCCCGGGTGAGATGGTCTAATTAAAGAGGGACTGCAAATTAATTTAACTATTACAGACCACTCTTGGGAATCACCTATGGAAAAACTAGACTGCTTCAAACTGTGCGTGTGTGTTAGAGATGTGGATGGGGAGCTGTGCAGGAGTGCTGGACAGCCCTGTAATTTGAAAGCTGATGGAAGAAACGAAGGCTCATTAAAGGAGACAGCAGCGGCCCCCACCCCCACCATCAACCGCTGGACAGATGTGGGCTGGCCCAACAGTAAACCTTGCCTGTCCCCTGTCTCTGTCCTCTCCTTCCCCTGGATGGTGCTGTCTCCCTGTGCGCACAAGCCATAATGAAGCTGTCACTGACTTCAAACAGCAGCCACTGAGCTGTATTCATATGGCAAATACAGACCCAGACACGTACACACACAAGTGGCGTGTCGGAAAACACAGACAGCTGTGAACACACGCGCGCACATGTTTTCTCTGGTGGGAAAGGTGCGGATGAGTGAACAGTTTCACTCTTCTTCATCCATTGTCATTTTCCGAGTCCCACTGGTTTGTGGTTGGAGCTCTCCATCTCCGTTTGCTGTTGAGGTTGACCTTATCAACTTACCCCATGACAGGCATACAGCACGGCACACACACGCACACACGCACTGTTTGGTTCAGAACAAGTACATTTTCTGACTAAATGAAATGCAGCTGCAAGCGGTGGCATCTAACGGTTTTGTGTGTGTACATGCACACATCTGCCTTTTTGTAGGGGAGAACATATAGCATTTGGATATTGAGTATTCATGGTACATGTCTATTTCAGCTTGGAAATTTATAACTCAATTTCCAGTGTGCATTGATGCGCTTCATACCTCCAAAACACCAAACAAAGCCCAAACCCAATTGTATTCCAAAGCAATTAGGGTGTCCACTGAGTTGTGAACGAACCACGTTGCAGTGGCTCTGGGCCCGTGTGATATTTTTAATTGTTAATTTTCTGTCACATTAGTCAACTTCAGTGCCTCTGGACAGGTGACTGAGCTCCTGTAGGCAACACATAAAATGACACAAGCTTTTTTTTTTTTATGCTGCGTAGTGAATGGTATTTTTACGTCCAGGGGGAAAAGGTTCCGCTGTATGTGATAACTTAAATGACAACATAGTATATCATATTTACAGCTGCTTTATGGCAGGAATCTTTCTAATGCTTTGCAATGTATGTGGTGGCTGTCGATATTAGTAGTTAATATTACTTTATGAGTCTAAATTATTAGCTCATTTAGACTTTCACCTGAAACCACCACAGGGAATAGCTTCACCTCTGTGACCCTAAAAGCCAACAATGGCAAAATCCATATGAGCAATTAGCCTGTGTAACTCTCAGCCTGCCCCTGCGCTTCTTTTTGCACCCACAGTTTCTTTACATCACTCTTCCCCTTCAGTCTTTATTTTTCAGTTTGCATCTCTCTTCCAGCCCTCCTCATATCTCTAAAGGCTGCTAAGTTAATTGGCATTTCTCTTTTGTAGTTAGGTGTGTTTTTTGCTGACGCTGCAGGCCTCACTGTACCTCAGCTGTCTAACTGTTGAGGAAGGAGGCCTGGGTCTCGACCTCGCAGCCGGCTCCCCCTCTTCTTTCCTCTCTCTTTAGCGCCGGGCGGGGAAGGTCAAAGGTGACGACTTGCATTGTATCTGTGATTATTACCTCTAAAGTGCTATCACATGGAGCATCATTAAAAGTCAATGCATCGCCCTATCCCTTTCCAACCCCACCATTGCACGCCTAAAACACACACACACACACACACACACACACACACACTCATTATGCACGCACTCTGCACATCGCCAGCCATTTAACAGCTAAAATACGACCCGTGCGCAGATAAATGTCACAGGGCCATCTATTTGCGAGTGTTAAAAGTCGGCTAATGGAGATGACATATTAGCGGCCCAAACGACTGCCATAAAAACTCCCACCATACCTTGCAGCGCCGCCTGGCCACCGTGACTGCCATAGGATACGGCACTGGCAACTGCAACTATCCGTCCGCAACAACACGGAGGGTGATGTCATATCTAGATGGAGTTCTTTTGATTCAATATATTCTGCCGGTTCTGGCCTCCGAAGCAGTGAAGGGTGGAATACCAATTCTAAGAAAGATGTGGGACCTTTACTGAGGGCAAGTGCAATACAGTATTACATACCCTCTGCATAACACTTCTGATGTAATGGTAATGACCTCTCACCTTTGACCTTTCACAGAGTAGCTGGTCAAAAATGGTGTGCCAGATTAGCCTTAACGTCAATGTCCGCGTGTGTCAAAACGGCCTTTACGATCAATACCATGCTGCAATCTTGAAGATCCTCCACAGGTACGCGTCCACCGCCTCTCTTCCTCCTTCATCCCTCCTATCTCTTTATTAATTACCCTTCTCTATCCATGCGTGTCTTTCTCTCTCTGAGCGAATGGAGCAGTTGTAATTGCTTCTCTCTGGAGCAGTTAGACGCAGCACAAAGGAACCGTATAGAAACCACATTTGCATTCAAGATGAGCTGAGATGGAGAGGAGGGAGGGAGCGCTGCCCTCCTGCCCCTATACTGAGCAGCACCACTTAAACTCTCCCTCTCTCTTCCTTCCCTCCCTCCTTCTCTCATCTATTGTCTCCCTCTCTCCATCCCTCCCTCCACCTTATCTACTCCCACCACCCCCACCTCCTCCCCTTCGCGGCATGACTCCCCTTGCATTGTCTTTCCAGAGAGTTCCAAGGTCGACAGGAGCTTGCTCATCAGAGCAGGGTATTGTACACTTAGTGCTGGTACGGACGAGCTAATTTGTGTGCACGAGTGTGTGCATGATCCTGCATGTGTGTGTGTTTGAACATGTCCTGAGGCCTCTATATGTGAGCATATATGTGTAGAAATATGTGCTTGTGTGTGTGTGTGGCAGTATTTCTAAAGGCTGGTAAAAAGGTTTGAAGGAGGGGAGGCTGTAATTAATAACTCATAAGCTCAGAATTGCAATTTTTTACAAGCACCAATATCTCACCACCTCTTAAACCTCTGCCATCACTCTCACTCACTCCTGTAGAGCACACCCACACGTGCACACACACACACACACCAACTCCTGAGGGCTCTTCTTTTCCAGCTTGATAAGCATTTCTCGTTTGTTTCAGCGTTTTTGATCAATACAGTTAAAACGCCAAAGCAAGCATAATTAGGTCTGAGATGGCTCCCACTGTGACTGAATAGGCTTCACCTAGGGAGGTGCTCACCATTATCATCATCACTCTACGCGCATGTATGCGTGTGCGTGCGTGGGTTCGTACCACACAGCATGATCTAATAGAATTGACAAAGTGCACATCAGGACGTAGATTAAAGGAGAACTCTGAGCTATAGGTTGATTTTAGCAGGTGATGGAGTTGCCCATTCACCATGCTTTCACTCACCTCCATCTTCATTCCCATAATCATTTAGACAACCTTTACAATGCATCTCTGCCAGCAGGTTCATTTCAATATGTTATAGGACACCTCAATCATCTTTTATTGGTTTATTTACTCAGAACGATACATAAATGGAGACTAGAGAGATCATAAATTGTCCACAATTACCATTATACACAATGAAGTGACTCTCCTTTGTGCCATAATCCAGGGTGAAAACCTTTGTAAAAATCCATCTTAGACTGTAAAGAAGGACGACTTGCGGTACTCGGTGCACATTTACTCTCAAATCCATTGCATTTACCCATTATTAATACTAGAATAAACCTTAGAAAGGTTCCCCATATATCAATTTTGTGAACAAAATTCATCATTTGATGCCCCCGAAATGTGAAAGTCCCTGTCTACTGAAGCATTATTCTTTTAATCACCTGCAACTTCTAGTTTCTGCATCATTTTGCAAAGGTTGGTGTACATTTTCTTTCAAATGACAGAGGTTTCATTTTTGTGTAAAACTCAGATCCTCATTCCTTATAACAGTTACATCAGTGATAACAAGAACTGAAATACTTCAGGGGCTGTAAGTATGTGCACTGCTCTTTCAAGCCTGCCTGTGCCCATTTGAATCGATTGTAATGAACTGGTACCAATTTGTAGATGACATTTCTACCATCCTTTATCTCTGCCTGCTCTTCTGGGATGAAAGTGAAGAGCAGTTTGTCTCCAGGGTTACTGCAAACCCTCTGAGAAATGTGAGCAATGGCAGATGACAGTGACATGGTTAGGAAAACATAGTGGAGTTTTAGTTAGTTGAACTGTCCCTTTAAAGAAAAAGCAGGGGGAGAGGACATCACATCTTAATATGATGTTTGTCAGTGTGTGTGTGTGTGTTTGTGTGTGTGTGTGTGCGTGCGTGTCTGGAGGGTTGCACAGGTGTCTATGAGAGGGGGGGGATGTAAAAAGAGAGACCCAAACTGCTGTTGTTTGGGGGTATAATTTCAAAGTAGAGGCGTATGTTGTGCAAGTCCATACAAGTAATGTGTGTGCGTGTGTGAGGGTGTGTGTGTGCACGCGCCGAAGAGGACACAGGGCAGGATGAGGATTTAGACCCATCATAAAGGAATTCTCCCCCCCAGCCCGTAGCTCATCCCGACACTTTTATGCCTTTTTATTTTCAGGCCCATTGCAGCCAAGCCCAGAGATGTGATTTATACTGCCTGGCAGCATGGGCACTGCAGCAAGAAAGACAGATGGAAGGAAGGGGGAGAGGAGGAGGAGGAGGAGGAGAGGGGTTCGAGGGAGTTGCCGAGGGGAAGGGGTGTGTGTGTGTGTGTGTGTGTGTGTGTGTG
>JAVQJD010012648.1:0-26126 GCA_036023655.1 Nannoperca australis
GCAATGCACAGACTGGGGTTATATAGGGGGAGGATACTACCCCCTGATTGGAGGATGAGTACATTGAACTTTGACTCAGGTGCCGAGGCGGAGCCTCGAGGGGATAAACCAATAGCGAAGCCCGTTAGAGGGCAGAGCATGTACGACATAGAACTGATAGAACAACCCTCTCAAACAAAAGTTACTTAAAGTTCTGTGGGTTGAGAAAATATCAGTAACCCTGGACTTCCAAACACCCACAGAATAGACTTTAATGAAAATGTATCTTGGTCATTATTGAAATAAGTTTGTATTTCTAAAATAAGGCTGATTCTGTGTGTTACAGCCAAATAGGTTTAAATGGCCTCTGTGGTGTTCTAGAAAAATAATGATTATCAGCCTTTCCTCTATTTTCTATTTTCAGTTTCCTCTTGGTCCTTGATTATCTTGGTATGAACCTTGCAACAATCAACTCCTGCATAAACCCCATTATCCTCTACTTTGTCAGCAAGAAGTTTAAAAACTGCTTCAAGGTATGGTACTTCTTTACAACAGATGGATATTAAAGCTTACTCTTTCTCTCTCTTTCTCTCTCTCTCTCTCTCTCTCTCTCTCTCTCTCTCTCTCACACACACACACACACATGCACACAGTTCAGATTAAGTCTGGCAAGTAAAGCAAACAGTAAACTCAGGCTTTTGACTGTGACAGAATCTGACACTGATGACATCCCATGAGCAATATGTAAAAGCAGCCCAGTGATTTATGTTTTCACATTGTGTAGCTGAGGTCACTGCAAACCTGCAAGTCTGTCAAAGGGACCTGGGCTGGAGATAAACCAGACTTTATATAAAGATGGACAACAAGTTTACACTGCCTTGCGTTGTAAAAAATGAAGTCAAAATACCCCGAATTCGGGAGCTGCCATCTTGCGCTGGTGACGTCATTTGGATTTAAAGTCTGCGCAGTAGTGATCTTGTGTGCGTATGTAGCATCAAATAACAAATGAAAAACAATAACACTTGAACACATATCAGCATGATAAGAACTACTTAAATTGAAACCATCTTTGGAAACATTTATTTCACGTGTACTTTGACATGAACTATTCATTAACATGGAGGAGGCGGGGCTTATGACCTATGCTGCAGCCAGCCACCAGGGGGCAATCAAGATGTTTGGCTTCACTTTTGAGGAGCTGTCACATTGTCCATCTTTATATTCAGTCTATGAGATAAACCCTTCTGTGGGAGGGGCACAAACAAGAGAATAGCACATATATGGAAAAACGTCTTAGTAAAAATTGCTAATTTAAACAGTTTGACATTTTGGGAAAAACACATTTGCTTCCTTAGATGAGAAGATACCAATCTCATATATCCGTTAAATATGAAACTACATCAAGGAGCCGGTTAGTTAAGCTTAGTATAAAGACCAAACTATTAACCCATTAGCCAAACTAATTAACACATTATATCAACCAGTGGAGACTCCAGGAAGTCACTGCTCACGGCCAAGAAATAACTCGGCATAAAGCCCCCCATAAATTCACAAGTTGCCAATTTTACACTTTGGCAAGAGTACAGATTAAACAAACGAGATATGTTAATTAATCTGCTTTAGAGGCGCCGGTGGGTGTATTTTCTACTTTTGGATACAGTTAGGCTAGCCTCTCCCCTAATTTCAGTCTTTATGCTAAGCTAATCTAACCATCTTCTCATATTTAATAGACAGAAGTCTGGTATCAATCTTCTCATCTGACTCATCTGAGAAATGTATATCCCAAAACACTTTTCCTTAAAAATTTTCTCTCTTTTTTGTCTTTTCACATGTTCTTCAAGTCATGTTTGTGCTGTTGGTGTTACTCTGACAACCAGCTGAGCAGCACCGGACCCATGAATTGTACCAGTATCCAGTATAAAAGCCCAGAGCCTAACAACCTCCTTACTGATCGCAGCATCAGGAAAGACAGCGACTGATCTCTCACCTGGGGAATATTTTCAAGCTCTTCCATATACCCAGCAGCTTTTAAAATGAAATCAATGCTCGCCCTAAAATATATGCATCATAAAGTACTTTTTCAGACAATAAATGCACATCCTTAGAACCACTAAAGCAACATAGATTAGGACCTGGAGTTAAAGCGAACAAACAATGGATTTGGTGGACAATGGTCTGAAGTTGCCCGACAGGTGAAACTTCGTAAAACAAACTCCTTGCATTCCCACACCCACGGACAGTGATGCTGTAGCGTGAGACATGAAGGGTTAGAGCGGGTAAGGAGGAGGAGGACTCTTTAACAGGATGCAGCTGAACAGTGACTATAAATTATTCTCAATCAGTAGCCAAGTGTGCTATTCCTGTAAAGGGCAACACTACTGGGAAGAATGCACAAAGCTAAAGGAAGGAAAAAGCAAACTGCTTGCTGTCAGAGGGAATGATGGGAGATGAGCACTGTCCCCAAGAGTTCACTGCTCATTGACGGTGGAAAACAAGAAAGCATGTTACTGACTCGAGCAACAAGTCATTTCCATTAAACATGCGAGTAGTTGTACAGTGTATTTTACTCATACTCATTATATATTGATCTACGTTGTGGTATAATTAGAAGAAAGTTTTGAAGTTAATATGCTTCCTGTTTGACTTCTACTGTTTGGCAAGAATGTTTTCTGATTCAAAAAGAGGGAGTACTTTCTCTGAACAAAAAGATGCATCTCTACATCTACAGAAAGACCATTTCTACTTAATGTAATCATGATTGACAGACCTCCAAACTTTTGGTTAGTAATCCTGTGCATTTCACAACAGACTCTAATTTGGTGTCAGAATAAGCCAAAATACAATCAAGTACAGGGTTGTAGGTTTTAGAGTAGATACGGTACAACTCTGTATTTTCATACCACGTCAAGCAAATGATAAATATGAAGGAAGGCATTATGACAGGTCTGATATCACCATAGACAAAACATGGACAGGAATGATCTTTTTTCTAAACACTGTGAATTTGACTAGCTATAATCAACAAGAATTGTGACTTTTATGATTGTATAACCAACTTTTATAAAGTGGTATATTACAGTAATAATAAGTATTTTACAAAGACAACATTACTTTTGTGTAATGACAGAGGCAAATAAATTTTTAGTGGTGGCAAACATTAAAGGAATAACACAAAGGAATAGTTTGACATTTCGGAGAATATGTTTTTTGGCTTTCTTTCCAAGAGTTAGATGAGAACACTGATACCACTCTCATGCCTGTACAATAAATATTTAGCTACAGTCACAGACGATGAGTTAAGCTTAGCATAAAGACCAGAAACAGCTGGGGAAACAACTTGCCTGGCTCTGTCTAAAGGTGACAAAATCCACCTGCCAGTAATAAAAAACATTATATATATATATAGTTTGTTTAATCAGTACGAGAACCAAAGTGTTGAAGCGACAATTTGTGAGTTTTGCTGGTTAGCTACAGCCAACAGCGAGTTTCTGGAAAGTCCTGTGTGTTCAGCAGCTAACTGAACAAATTAGATATAACGTGTTAATTTGTGAGCTTTAGAGGTAGTGGCAGGCATACTTTGTTACATTCGGACAGAGCCAAGCTAGCTGTTTCCTCCTGTTTCTTGTTTTCATGCTAAGCTAGGCTAACAGGTTGCTGGATGTAGCTTCATATTTAACGGACAGACATGAGAGGTATTGATAAGTCTTATCTAACTCTCAGCAAGAAAGTGAATAAGGGTATTTCCCAAATCTATTCAAACCATTAAAAAAAAAACATATTCAGCTACTAAACAACTACTCTGCCTTATACCATTTGATATGTGAATACATGTAAACCTGTGTATGTTTAAATGTATGTTAGCGTGTGTGAGTGCTGTGCGTATAATTACTTGCACTTTTGGAGTGTTTTGCACACTTGTGTACAGAGGAAAAGGTGATATTTTTACAGTATTATTTCACCACTATTGATTGAAGCAATTCATAATAATCTGTAAAACAAAATGGAATTCATATGTTTGTTGTCATTGTTTAATATGTTAGCCTCATGTTAATGCTGCTGCCTTTACCAATAAATCAATTAACATCTCTAGTGTAAAGAACAAGGAGGTTTATTTCACCATCGTACTAACATTGGTTTCTCTGGGAAGTCATGGGGCCCCTTCTGTTTTTCATCTGCGTCTGTGAGAAAGAGGCGTCTGGGAGTGATTTGAAGCACACTGTGACCTGCTTGGCAACTGAGCCCTTAGGGTTGCTAATGTCAGCGGAGAGGATGTGAACATCTTGGATGGTGGGAATTTGATACACATAACTCTCTTCTCATCTGTGTTGCCAAAAGTGAATAGAGGCAAGCAAAGTTTTACCATTTCTTATTTGTGTTTTAGTCATATATTAGCTTTGATATGGAAGGATTATATTTGTTTTGTTTATGAACAATGTCATAATGGTCATATCAAATAATAATTTGCTGAAAACTGAAAGGCATTTCACTTGATTCACTTGATTTAATGCAACACAGGCATATTTCAACTACTGTTTCTTTAATGTAACAGGCATTTTTGTCTAAATCCATTAAATGAAACACTAGTTGTATCAAGAGAGAGTCTGTGGCAACTTATTACAATTCAGTGTCTAGTGCTCGACCAAAAGTCTGAACCCAGGATTGTACTTTGTAAAACTTCTCAAAAAGAGACAATTACCAGGGCCATGTAATCCCATACACAAAGTTGAAAAACACCCAAGACCAATAAAACATTGTAGCGGCTGTGGCTTTATCGGACATTGGCCCATTATTTGTTATAGCGGTTCGTGATAAGTCTCAGCCAGTTCCTAATCTTTATGAGACTGGTTCATATTCCTCATATGAAATCATGCCACAGTCAGGTTTCAGAAACGCTGTAGGGTTACAGAATTGCTCAAAACTTTTATAACATTTCATGGTTTAATGAAGAAGAGAATAAAAAAGAAACAATAACATCATATTAGGATGGAACACATTGGAACACACTGAGAAATCAGAGATTGTGAGGGAAAGTGGGGGAGAGTGAAATAGAGTGATTTTAGTTCTGTGGGAACCTTGTTTCTTGCCAGCAGTGAATTGAATAACGCTCAAAAACAAATAATAAAGGATCTCAGTGGTCCAAAGTGCTTCTCTGTGCAGAGCTTATTCCGATTTGTTTGTTGATACAGTTAATATGTTCAAGGCAAAAAAAAAAAAATGATTTCAAGCTTTTTGTTAATTTTTATTTTCCAAAAAGATACTTATAACATGATAACAGTGAATCTCGTCCATTACTGTGGTTATGAAAGAACTCATAATGAGAAAGGGTGGTGCAAGCAAACAAGCTTATTTTTCAATTTTTTCTTTAAAAAAAAAAAAAATATACATATATACATATATCTAATGAAAATCATTAAAATGCTTACGAGTTGCTTAACACAGAATCACAGAATTACAGAATACATTTTAATTGCTAATCCATTTCTTCTTCCGGTCATAAGTGCTACCTAGTGTGACGCAGTGAAGGATTTTTGTGTCAAAAACTGGAGTATACTGAATAATATAGTACATTTATTTACAACAAAAATAATCAGAACAAATGCAAACAAATAGGTGTATGGAATCTGTAACACCATTAGTGTAGGGAGTGAATGAATAAGAGCAAGCAGAATGGGTGTTTTATTAAAGAAGATAAGGCAACAAAAGCTAAAAAGATAAAGAGAAGATCTCAGCTGGACTGGATGCTACTCTGGTTGTCTGGCATGGGGAACATCAGGCCTTTAGGTCCAGCCACTACACACAGGAAAAACAGAGCAGTAAACAGCTCAAGCAAGCACAATATGTTGCATGTTTCTATATTAATAATGTGTTTAATCAACGGACCATACAGCATTGCTAGTCACAGGGAGAATATCATCATAGAAAGACACGATTTAGAGAGAGTAGGAGGACAAAGGGGCTTGTTAGGGCCCATCATCTCCTTTTGGCCCTGGGGACTTTAACCTTGTAGGTTAATCCGGTCATAAGTGCTACCCAGTGTGACTCAGTAAAGTACTCTTAGTACTTAAAGGATATTCTAAATGTTTATTATTGTCAACAAATTCCAAGGAAAAACCAAAACCATATCTCTGACAGGTCACAAATATATACTTTCACTTTAAAAAACAGCTCACTAAGTTCCTCTTTAATAATTTACTCATCTGCAAATAGTGTTGATGTTAGTAAAATTAATTACATATATGTTGGGGACTATTGTCAAGCCCAGGTTTGGTGCCCTGGTGGGTATTTACGGCAGCATGACATTGTACTCAATATTGACTTAAAATAAATCCAGTGCGTATGTTCATAGAAATGTGGGAGCATGTGTTTTAAAGAGCGATTATCTGGCTTTGGATACAAAGGCAATACTTGATATAAAACAAAATATCGAATATTATCAGAATTACCCTTTAACAAGACTCAGAACTGCTGTTCACGCTGTATGACTTTGAAGAGCTTCTTCTACTCCATCCAACCTCACTTATGTTGTTGTTCAGGAACAGATGAACTGAAGTGAACACCCTCATCGAGTCTGAACATTTCCTGACACCAAGGCCTATGGCAGACGTATTAAGATAAATAAGTAATTGTTGAACAATTGCAGACTTGTGTATTCCTCTGACAAAGGAGGTGCACTTTGGCTGATACATTATATCTCTGGAATCAGACAGTACGTCTCCTCCTTTGTCGTGCATTGATTATTATTATTCCTCAGACCCATCCATCCTGCTTATCCTGTCTATGTGTTTTTCCTGCAAGGCACATACTGTACGAGTTACCTCCCCCTACCGTTATGGCTATGATTCAGTGAGACAAAATGGACGCAACATCCTTTATGCTAAAATCAGTTTTGGGTCTGATCAAACACAGCATATGTTTATCTACCCTGCCCTTACATGGCTGTACCCTGTATGCCACTTTGCATGGCAATCCCTTCAAGCTATCCTCCATGGCACTCGCTTGCACGACTTGTGGCAAAGACTATTTCTAATTCATAAAAGCCAAAAGGATCAATTCAAAATTCATGAACAACCTGTCCTGCTACAACCAGTGATTTCTGTGACTGTGGGGCAGTGGAGACATGTTGCAACAGAAAGAAAGGTTCTGCCTCCCATCATTTTACAGGAAGACACAGACAGAAATATACTCAGACATGTGCACATACACGTGCACACTAGAGAAAAAGATAAGAAGGAGGTTCATATGAGTATTTTTAATTTCCCACAGAATTTAGTTTAAACAAAAATATTTTATAAACCTTATAAAACCGGGCAAATTGATAATGGAGTTATGCATTCATGAGATAAATGCTTTTCTAAAGGGAGTGAACAATGACTAATGGTCATTGTAAATCTAACAGCTGATTGCATCATTAAGATGTCCCCCATTTTATGTAAAACATCATTAAACTTCTTTTCATAACTGTGTATTGAATTGAAATAACTTAACTTCAGACCTAAATAGTCTGTGTAAAATTTCTATCACACATTAAAAATGTTTATATTTTTCTAATGATGAAAATAAATAAATGTAACACATTGAAATTACAACGATAAATTAATTACTGATATACTGGACTGAAATGATCCTTTATTTTGGATATGCAAAACCTTGTTGTCTGGCTCCCAAAGGTCTTTCTCACTGAAGACGTTTTGACGTGTCAGTAGGAAAAGCACAGGTGCAAATAATAAAATGAATGATGGCTGAATTCCATTTAGCTGCTTTGGTTTCGGGTTCTGGTATTGGTCATGTTCACTCACTGTCACACTGTCAAGGCTCACTGGGACTTTTGAACAGAACAAAGCCATTGTTAATGTTATAAGTAACACCTGTGCTTTATACTATAACAAGTCAAAATGTTGTGGAGAAGGACATGGTTATACATAATAAATAGATGTATTTTCAGCGGACGGGACAAATCTTTTTGTTGTATTTCTTTAAATACTAGTTCAAGAGGCAGTGATATAGTCCTGTAATTACAATGGAAATGGGAGCAAAACCATTTATTTGCAATTTGATTTTTTTATGCCACCAGTAAGATAAGAAATGCATAAATCGTCCAAACAAAAGGCCACACTTTCACACTGCTACTACAATAAATTATAGGCCTTGTGTCTTGGTAATTGTTAATTCACATTGCCATCTGCTGGCAAAAGCACAGACCATGTGGTCAATGAGAATGCAGTGCAACCACACTAGCTACAAGTATCATCCGATTGGATAGCAAAGTCTCTTTGTCGGTTTCCTCGAAACCACCAATCAGATTCTAGATTGTAGGCGGGACACCTGAAGACAAAAACAGGAAATACAGACTCAATACTAGCATGTACTTTTATTGGAAACTTTTACAAATGTTAACCTTCTAAAAAGACAAAGAAGAAATCTAGAGATTGATATAACAACGAGGAATTTTATTTCGTGTTAGACAGTGGGATACTTTCAACGTCTCAGACAGGATGGATCATCTGCTTTGTTTGTTTACATGGTGAAACAGATGACAAGCTAACGTTAGCAGCCTAGCTTGGTAAAATCGAGTCATATGAGCTGATAATTATCCAGCACCTTTGTCGTCACGAATAAAACTTAACATTAGTGAAAGAGCACAACTACACAAGTCAAGGGTTGTTGTAGTTCGCAGTGAGACATTGAAAGTGGAACTTAACGATGCGAAGCTAACGTTTATTGTGTTTAGCGTTAGCAACGTTTCTGAAACCACTGGATTTGTTTTGTCACTGAACCTACGACCGGGTTTAAAGGCCTTATAGCGTCTTTATGTCAAGATGCCTTGTTCCTGTGGGAACTGGAGAAGATGGATTCGGCCACTGGTTATTGTGCTGTATATTTTGTTGCTATTAGTCGTCCTGCCCTTGTGCATCTGGGAACTGCAGAAGTCAGAGGTCAGTTTGAACAATCTGATTGACATGATTCATTTTGATTCTGGGAGCAGTGTTGGTTTAACACAATGGTGAAATGTAACTGAGTACGTACTCTATTAGTGTACTTAAATGCAATTTTTGGGTACTTTCCTTGAGAAAGCTTTAAGCTTTTTCATGCAGGGGGCATGTATCTTACAGCAGCAGTTACTGATTACATTTTGATTCATACATTTTCTATATAAATGTTCTGGTAATGTTTTAAAATAATAAATAAAATATAATAATTAATAATATTATATATTTATATATATATATATATTATACAAATTAAGTGTCTTTCTTCGTGATTCTAGTCAAACGTTTAGTCTAGTCATCTTTGAACATGTTGATTTCAGTTATAAACAGTTTACTTTACTGCTCTGACTTTTTGGGCTGAATTTGAGATATAAAGTAATAAATTGTAAAATACTATTTAAATATTAATATAACCGTAATAACATTCCTACAAGATAATATGTATATAACACTAAAAAAGTGACCATTCTGCTTTATGGGTGCTATCAATTTTGATACTTTTTAGTACATTTTGCACCTCTGTGTTTTTCCTTTAATTGCAGGGCTATTAAAATGATATTGTAACAACGTTGTATTTCTATTTTACTTAAGGAAAGGTTTCCACCCTGTCATTATAATAAATGTAGAAGAATTACATTCTGGGTATCCAAAATGCCAAAAGTTTCCTAGACTTAAATGCATAAATAAGTTTAATGATAACTGTGTTTACTGTTTCTTTCCATATGACGACAGGTTGGCACTCATAACAAAGCGTGGTTCATTGCTGGGATATTTGTCTTCATGACCATACCCATATCATTATGGGGCATCCTCCAGCACCTGGTTCACTACACTCAGCCAGAGCTTCAGAAACCTATCATCAGGTAAAGATGTCAACAGTCTTGTCATCCATGAACAATCGTTTCAAACAGGTTTTTAATTGTGTTTTTCTTTTTTTCTTTTAGGATATTATGGATGGTCCCAATCTATAGCTTGGACAGTGTGAGTTGTGTATTATATAATCAAAACCACATACTGTATATGCATGTATGATTGAGAGAATCCATATACTATTTTTTGAAAACAATATATCCTCACTTACATGTAATTATTCTTTTTTTTATTTATCTTGCAGTGGATTGCATTAAAATACCCCAGTATAGCCATTTACGTGGACACATGCAGAGAGTGCTATGAGGCCTATGTTATCTACAACTTCATGACCTTCTTGCTTAACTACCTGGAAAATCAGTACCCCAGCCTGGTGTCGATGCTGGAGGTCCAGGAGCAGCAGAAGCACCTGCCCCCTCTTTGCTGCTGCCCGCCTTGGCCAATGGGAGAGTAAGTTTCCTTTAGAATTACACCACTTTTACAAAAATCACTTTATACAGTCAGGACTTTCTACATACAATCCATGTGAAATTATTTACACCAAACGTGATGCTCCCTAGTATCCTCTTGTCAAACTATTACTTTTTAACAGGTTCACCATTCAAGAATGCGCTGTCAAATTAATCATTGCCCCCCCCCCTACTAACATAGTCATATTTACTTAGTATCTTCTTGAGTTGCCCACAATTAAAGATCTAACTAACTTTTTAATATTTTGTTGATTTATCCGTTTTTACTGTCAGTGTTCTTGCATAAATGCAGTATTATCCCTTTTCGATTAGGTGTTTACGGTTTTTAATAAAATAAAATAAATATGTTAATTTCTTGTACTTGAGTTTGTCTTAAGGCATTGAACTTTTGAGATGGAAGTGTTTTTTTCTCCAGCAAACAAAGTAAACAAATCAATTACAGTCACCAGCTTCATATTAGTCTCAGTCAGGCAACATCTGTAATTGGTTAACATGCCTGCGTGCAGTTTATTTTGTCCAGAGCTTCTTTTTTTTTGACGATTTGAACAACTTGATTTGCTTCAAATCTGAAGGAGAAGAAATTGACAAACATGTGCCTGAAGGTCAGCAGCATCATCATACAATAGTGCCCTGTTCAGATGTTTGACCCTTGACAATATTGTTGCATTCTGAATGTGGATGTCAAAGAGCGAGATTAGTTGAGGAAATTAGGCAATTCAGTGTTGCACTTTACATTACACTCACCACATTTCTTATGGCTGTTCGTGATTGGGTTTGTTTTTAAATTCAGTAGATTTTACTCATATCAGCAAACTAGATGTTGTTAAGCCAATTCCATTCTAATTCAAATCATTCATTTCTACTGCAGGGTTTTGCTGTTGAGATGCAAATTGGGAGTGTTGCAGTACACAGTTGTAAGACCCGTCACAACAGTGATTGCCTTGTAAGTAAGCTCTGCTCCTTGTGCACTTAATTAACATTTTTTGATACCAATCACAGCTTTTTGTTCTTTTATCTGTATTGATGTCTGATGTGGTTGTTCCTTCTTCTTTTTCTCCCTAGGATCTGTCAGCTGTGTGGAGTGTATGATGAAGGCAATTTTAGTTCAACAAATGCGTGGACGTACCTGGTCATCTTCAACAATATGTCACAGCTGGTAATACTGCTGCTGTTTTGTTTTTGTCTGTTTCACACATTAGGTCGTGGGAGCATGTTGAGAGATAAGATGGGTGTAAAAACAATGTTACAAGCAGCCTGTTTTGAACAAGGTTTCTCTGTGTCTGTCTTCTCTTGATCTAGTTTGCCATGTACTGCCTGGTGCTGTTCTACAGGGCTCTGAGAGAGGAGCTGAGTCCAATCAAACCAGTGGGCAAATTCCTTTGTGTCAAAATGGTGGTGTTCGTCTCTTTCTGGTAATTCTCAGTGTGTACAAACTTAATGACATGAGTTGTACTGTTCTGAAAATGTACTTTGTATGCCCTGTCTTTTTACCTTGTTTGTATATGCTGTGAATGTATAAGTGAGCTTGCATTCTCGCTTATCTTGCTTATCTTATTTTGTAAACTCTTCTAGGCAAGCTGTGTTTATTGCATTGCTGGTGAAAGTGGGCATTATCTCAGAAAAACGTACATGGGACTGGCAAAGTGTGGAGGCTGTAGCTACTGGCTTACAGGTAAGCTAAAGCGTGTCTAGTTAAGAAATAGATGACGAACTGAGTTAGATTTTAGCAAAACACATCCAAACACACCACAACTGTCCCATTTCCTTCAGGACTTCATCATCTGTGTGGAGATGTTTCTGGCAGCCATTGCCCATCACTTCAGCTTCACCTACAAGCCTTACATCCAGGAGGCTGAGGAGGGTTCTTGCTTCGACTCTTTCATGGCAATGTGGGACATCTCTGATGTCAGAGCAGACATTTCTGAACAAGTCCGTAATGTGGGTAGGTGCCTCCTGGCTACTGGATTTCTTACAGCTGTGTATTGTAAGCATCTCTGGCATATTTTCTAACATCATGAAGATGGTAAAGCCTTTTTGTATTTCGTCCTCGTGGACAGGGAGAACGGTTATGGGTCGGCCAAGGAAGTCCTACTTTGGTGAGGCGCACAATGATGATGAGCGGTCTGGCCTGCTCTCTTCAGGCTCCCAGGATGCCATCACAGAGGCGGCATCTAACCCCGTGTCACCCAAAGGTCAGTACCAGGGCCTGGGCAGAACCCTCACACCGCACTCTTTGTCAGCCCCTGCTGGGCTCAGCTCGGCCCCGTGGGATGACGGATGTGAGGCTGGACCTGAAGAGACACAGCAAGAAAGGACCAACCAAAGCAAAGAACCAATGGAAGCAGATCTCATCGTGATCACCTAGCCTTTTGTTAAGGCTGATGTCACTGACTCTACCAGACATGGTTGGGCAGGACCCAATTACAGCCTTGCCATTTTCCTTGAGACATGACTGTACTGATGCAGCATTAAATAAACTGTTTAAAAGGGCACATCAGTTCAGTAATAAACAAAGTTGGACCTCTCTGCCAGTCACAGCTCCAAGAATGTTCAGTGGAGTTATGGCACAAAAGGATTTGCAGATGATGTGCATTTTCTGCAGTTTTTGTTGTACTAGGGAGTAAATTGGTTCAGTAGGCAGAATGGTTTTTAGTTCATTGTAAATGGAAAAGACTTTGGGTCAATTTTAATGTGAGTTCCAAAGAGCACACTTCTCTTTGTGCTGTTGTGTTTCTTGAAATGAGATGCCATTACACCTCCTGAAAGTAATGAATCGTATATCATTTCCACATCTCAATCATGTCATGATCTCAGATGTGACATTTAGACGATAAAGACAATATGCAACTTTTAAAATACAAATGTTTTCTTCACTCTATATCTGAGTTTATGGGGATTTCAGAGGACATCGATTGAATGTCGAGTATTGAGTAATCAAGTACTCGTAAATGAAAATCGTACTTTACTAAAGCACATTAGATGTCCAGAATCATCTATTTTCTTGTCCTAGTGTGTTTAGCATGTGGAGGGGAGGAAAAGAGCAAAAGCAACATATTTTTGGGATGCACAATTAATGCTCAGTTTTAATGGAGAAAATATCTTGGTTACAGCTATGCCTGGGCCCTAACTGACATGTGACATCACTACATAATCAATTACTATTTAAGTATTAAAACAATGTCCTTAAGTCAGCCTGAAAATGTACAATAAGCACTTTCTAGTAAATTCCTATCAATGGGTTACTGCATACAGCTCACTCTACAGTGTTTATAGTATTCACTAGTCTTCTCAGATGCCTTGTTCTGTGTGCCGTGGAACTAGTCTGTCCACTACATATAGTTAGCATTTACATTCCAGGATCAGCTATTCTTTGATTGAGTTTATTATTCATCTTATTTGATGAAATGTTCTCCGTCATTGTTTTAGCCTTTAAGCTGGGATAACTCTGCAGGTACTGCACCTAAGCCATTTGCTTTTCCCCATAGATTTTCTCTTTTCGTCATGGTGATTGACATGGATTTGTGCAGGGATATTGACAACAGCATAATCATGTCCAGCTAGAGAATGTTGCCTTACATTTTATTTTTCTAAATAAGACCGCGTTACATCAGAGCTGATGTAAATGTTCCTCATTTTAATTTAATTCCATCTCTGACAGTCTCTTAAATAAATCACATTAACTACATTGATTTCTTGTGTTTTTATTTATTTATTAAGAAAAGGTCACATTTATTGTTGAAATGTTTTTTTATTGATACTGACAAACATCTTTACAAAAACATCTGCTCCCACAATCAAGGGACAAATGTAATGTTTATATTATGTACTTACAAATATTACATTTATAAGTACAATAATAAATGTCCTATGATCTTAGAGCACATTTTAGAAATAAAAACATGTTTCATTCTTACAAATACTTATGATCGTGATTACCCAGCTTCCCAATGCTACTTGTGTGTCATGTGGGTCATGCAGACTTCTACTAGATCTGAAAATAGAGATCCACTGTGTGTCTGGGAAAGCTTGAAGACAGGTATTGCATTCTAGAGGATAAATCATTAAAAAGACACCAGACAGGGAATGCATAGTATTTAATGCATTTCCCAAAATATGTCATTAAATATACAGAAATGAAAGCAGTTGCAAAACTACAGTGTAAGAGATTATTGCTCGATTGGCCTGAGGGTATTCTCTACATGAGCTGATATGGAGATGGTGCTCTTGTGAAGCTTCACAGCGAGGCGGACCCAGTCTCCGGCTTGTACCTCCAGGGGCTGCTGCAGCACGGCGGCTGCCTGCTTCCAGTGAGAGTTCTGGCTCAGGGTGCTGACACTGATCTCCTGGTCCAGGTAGATTTGGTACCAGAAGGGGATTGCAGTTATTCTGCCTGCAGACGTAGCCTGAACCTACAAAACATGGGTTATGGCTTAAGATACTTAATGGGTCAGCTATAACATACTGTACTCTGTGCCAATTACTTGTAAATCACTCGTCATGTTTTGTAAGTTTAAAATTGATATATGACGCAGGGAAAAAAAAGAATGAGATCATGAGTCTCTTTAGTTCTTCCCTGACCGATAAGTTACTTTCAGTTTTTCCATTTAATATTTATGATCTTTGGTGAAATAGCTTGGATGGGATCAATTCACATCGCAGCTCATATTAGATCGCTGGATGGGTGTTAAAAGAACTTCAAATGTAGAGATGAAAACTAAACTATTTCAACCAGTTTCATGACACAGTTTTATCTGAAAAATAGAAATATTGTGCTGAATTTAAATGGGACCAAAAACACAAAGTCAGGAGTGTAAGTAAAGTTTCTTCTCATTTCTAGGTTTTAGGCGCAATATGTTTGTGTACCACAAAGTAGCTCAGAGAGTCAATGCATGAATTCAAATTTCAGCACAGCACTAAAAGACAGTTTAATTGTATTTATTCCAGTCATGTTGCTAGCACTCATTAGGTTAATGTATGTCTTACCTTTACTTCTCTATTAGAGTAGTTTGCGTTGGTGTCCATAAGGTCAAGAACAAACAGCTCTACAAACTCACTGAGATGCCTGCACTCCAGTGTGGAGAAGTCCAGAAACACATGGACTGGTACCTAAAGGACACAAAAAGATAAACACAATGTTAGCAAATTGTTTGTAGCAGATAAAAGAAAAGACTGGTTACAATATCGATACGGAACTACATATTATGAAAAGCCATAAAAGACCGGGGAAGCAGAGCCAGTTGAATCTGACAGCAAAATGACACAAAACAGGTGCTCCTGATGTTCAGGTTGGCAACCGCTGTCAACAAGACAGGGAATGGATTTCCCCCTGCAAAATCAAAGTGCACTGCTTAGCTTAAGTACACAAATTAAAAATACTTTATTATCGTGGCTACGTGATTTTTGCAAAAGCTAAGACCGAATAAAAGAAAGAAAAGAAAAACACTTACGCAATATATTAAAAATGGTTGTTGTTGGCACTCATTACCACAAACCATTATTTATCCACATTAGCTTTAGATCGTACTGTCAGTGGATAATCACTCAGTCACTGATTCATGCTTGGAAGCTAATCTTCCACCTTAAATTTCTCAAAACTTGACAAACAGGTCTTGGCTGCAGGGCACCAGACTTAAAAGCTGCAGGAGAAACCAAAGTGGCAGCACAGAAAGTGTCACAGTTTCCTTTACTGCAGAACAAAAGAATCTTTCCTCCTCCCTGTCACAGTTGTGTAGACCTCAGAGCCCCGCTGTTTGATGTGCTTGATGTAATGTGTGCTGATGGATTCAGGTAGGAATGTCTTGGGCCAAGCTGTGTGTTGTGTCTTGTGTGACAGTTGTGCTAGAAAGTGCCCTCCACCGAGGGCTTCAAAGACAACATCTGTTAAAACAAACGACCGACCCGTGTGGGGCCTGCGGAATTAGAGCACAAACATGATGCTGAAATAAATAAATAAAAAGATAATTTCCAGACCAAATAAAGGGAAATAATTCAAAAGAATTTTGCAGCTTCTTTAATGCGGCTGGGAAGCACACATCAAAGAGGAGTGCACAACAGGAAACACAATCCTGGACCTTACTAGTATTCCAAGTGAAAAACCTAGTTCAACAAAAGACAACCCATACATGGCAGGAAACAAAACAACTGGATGCAGTCTGAGGCAAAGTAAGATTTGTTTTGAATATGTTTTTGTACCTTTGTAGTGTTGCACTATACCGCAATAATATTTAACAAAACCCACAGGCAACACATTTGCACCTAATGGGCGGACTTTGAATGTGAATGATGCAAGCTTTCTAACACAGCACACTGTATGTGAAAACCGTCAATATTGCATCAGGAACATGGGACTGCCTGTTGCCTCGGTAACTTGAGACAGAATACAAGATATGAGGCCAGAGATGGGTTGTGAAGATGTTTCAGCTTGACAATATGGTTTTAGTGTGCTTCATTTTGTTTTCTTATGAATTATTATGGAATTATTTTGAAAAGAGATCCTTGAATTGGTGATAGTAATATTACACCCAGTTCAGGAAAGCAAGAATATAAACTAATATATTTGTATATACATACACACAGTATGAAGTATACACCGGAACACCACTGATCCTGGATTTGTGAGGCCAACACTCATGATAATATATCGGCCATATTCGTTTTTTTAACATCAACGTTTTTGATAAGGATTATTAAATAATTGCAACCAACATATGTGATGAGCGGGACATTTTACAGTACAGCAAAAATAACTTCCAGTGCTCCCTGGTGGACAAACTATGTCATGTTGATTCCAAATTATATTTGACATCTATATACACATATATATAGCCATATACACTAAAAACCAATACATCTGTGATAAGCTCCAATTGAATCATGCCATTCAAATACCACCTGACTCTTGACAAACCAAACTTAGCACTGCTTGGTAAGTTAGGCTTAGTTACTAGCAGAAGTCAGAATTAAAAAAATCGGTGCAGTTTTATTGCTTGTTTGAACCTGTCACTGACTGCACAGGTGCTGAACCCTAAATAAGTTAACTTTGATACATGGTAGCTTATGTAGGCACACTTACAGTGAACTGGTTGATGAAGGGAGCAATATTGAATCCCAGCGTTGGCTCCTGACCCTGGACAGCACTTTCCAGCAGTAACGTGTCTGACTCCACCAGCATGCCGTGCACCACAATCTTTTCGGGGAAAATCCGTCCTCCGTCCTCCAGCAGACATCTAGTGTGGATCACAGGAAAATATCTAAAAGTGCAGCACTCAAATGATCATCAAAAACACACAAAGAAAAAGAAACAAGAGTGATGGAACAAGTGCCCCGCTCTGGCCGCTTCCCCTTTACCTGGCCAGTGAAGCTTTCTCCATCAACTTTTGTCTAATGAGACCACAAGTCTCTACACAGTCCAGAATGATGGCACTCCACAGCTTCTCTCTGGACGGCCTTTGCAGCATCCCCTGCTCATCCTCCGTGTGGTTGAGCCAGAACTCCAGATGCTGTTCTGGGATATGATTGGAGCGAGCCATTCTCTTTAGGACTTCCTGTTGCTTCTTCTTTTCCACAGAGCTGTACGCTTTTACTTGACCGTGGCTGGCAGCGATGAGGGAAAGCAGAGAGAAGCCTTCTGACACGTCGAGGACATACAGCAGTTCACTACAGCGCGTGGAGTCGGACTGAACACCAGATCCTCGCTCTTGGTTTTGGCACTTAACCTTCAGCTGGGAGATGAGTTTGGCCAGTGCACTGCAAAAGCTCTGGTGGTAATCGTGATTGTTCAGGAGCGCCATTTCTGAACATTCCAGCATGCAGAAGTCTTTAGTTTGATGCTGATCAGTCTGAAGGCATGCTAGAGCGCTGCACAGTTCTGCCTCTGTGTTTTGATTTGAAATGGGGTTTCCAGAGTACTGAGAATCCGGACGCTTGTCTATGCGGATGTGATGCCCATCTCTCAGCACAGCCACACTGCAAAGCCTCAGGAAGGCATCTCGGCAGGAGACTTCGACAATCAGCTCGTCTTGAGGTTTCAGGAGAAAACCTGAAAAGAATTAAAAAGAAGAAATCACATACTAGATTATACTAGAGTTGTGCAAACCTCAATAAAGTTTTGATACCAACTAAAATAGGTTGTGTTGATAGTTCATTGACTGCTTGTGCTTAGACAACATTTAAAAAAAGGGTACTGTAGTAAAACGTATTTCTCAAAGTTAAGTATAAAAAATACCCTATTCTGGCATCAGTATCATATGAGCACTAGTATCTACACCAATGTGAATTCAACTAAAGGCTTAATCAACACCTGCTGTAAAAAAAGAAAACATACAAAACACCTGTAATGACAAACAAAATGGGAAAATAAATACAGATAAATAAGCATTATTATTTATGTCAAGCTTATGATTTTATAACTGCTAATCTGACAGAGGTTTAAGGATGGAGGATGTTGTATAGATTGTAAAGCCCTTTGAGGCAAATTAGTGATCTTAGGCTGCATAAATAATATTATCTTAACTTGACATGGAACAAGCCTGATTGAACATATTTGAAGATGGTGGAAAAAAGGGGCAAAAGAGACGTAGAGATGTAGAGAGGGAGAGCGAGCCCAACAGAGAAATGAGATTCAGGGGACCCGGCGCACAGAGGGGTGGGGGGTACGAGGCACAGAAAAGATTCCTGCAGGAATAACATCTGTTCGTGTCTTCATGTCAGTGTCGCGGCTCGTCAGACGCATTTGGGGAAAATGCATATTTATTGCCTATAAGAATTTCATGAACACTAAAGAGTGTCACAGGCGATCACGGCGCACACGTCACGGCGACCGGGAAACGGATGTCGGTGATCACCGGGAAAGGTGGCGGCTCCCTTGACGCTGCCTAAACCAATTAGCAGCACGGTGAAATGCTGTTGAGTCCTGTCTGAAAGATGATGTACTGCAGTGCCAAGGGGAATATGTCACCTCATGTCAGTGGCTATTAAGTTGACAGTGGCATGGCATAACAGCAAAGTAAAGAATATACAGGGCTCTCTGGGATGTTTGCCACTCTAATAATGAATTCATTTAAACTTTTTGCAGTTTAAGTATGTTGCTTAACAAATATCAATTTTACTTTGGTATAATAGCGTTATTGCCGTGTTTAATGTTTGTTATACTTATTAAGAAATAAAGTGTCCGACTTTCAGGGAGTTAAATCTTCATGTCGAATCATCCAGTCATTACGGTGAATTCTTCTCACCTTTTTCACATTAAGATCACCTACACATAGTAAGAATCTTTGGTCCAAAATGAACAAAAGGCTGTAGAAAAGTAGCAGTGATGATTATAGATTTATTAAAAATGTTAAATAGTGTATGTAGTCTAAAAGACACACTGCCCTTATCTGATGTAACATGGAAACGCATGATATATCGGAGTAGCGAAAAAAAAGGCAGAGTAGATAATAAAACAAACTATTACTATTAAACTATTCTAAACATGCTAAAGTCACATGCTAATGAGAATTTGCAAACTAGCGACAATTAAAAGCACAACTCCCTGGTCACTCTGTAACAGAAGGATAATGCTGATGAATCTGTTGTCTGTTGATCGTACCCTTGGTGTTGTGGACTGGGTAGATGGCTTGTTCCCAGCAGGTGTCCTCCTGGGGTCCGGTAGACAGACTGCTCTCCTCGTCCAGGTGGAGCTGGAACCACACAGCCAGAGCATCCAGCTCCCCCTCATGAGTGACAGGCAGGTGGATCTCCTGAACCTCCCTGGAGCTCAGCCCCTCCAGTTCCTACAGGTCACCAATACAAAACAGTTCAAGAGGTGACAGTGGATGTGTTATAGGGATATAGGCTAAAATCAACAATACAACCCTGTTTGACAGTAATAATACCAGAAAGTGTAATGTGGGTACAACAATGCAATCAGATTTCAGCAGGCTGGGAGGGAACATTATTAGCTTCTGAGAACTTTGGACATTACTGGTCTTAAAGCTTTTCAAGCCCAACTTGCTTGTTAAGTCAAAGTTATGTAAATATATACATATGCACTTCACACTGTGTATAACTTTACTGTGGGTTTCATAAATCACAAGTCTAATTCTAAACCTGACAGGCAACCTACTGTATTTTCATGCAGCCCAGTAACACCAATGATATTAAATCTGGTCTGCTTTGTTGCTGGAAAGCACCAAGAACACACATCTGTGTCGCAAAGAGTTCACAACGTCATTGTTGCAAAAGAGCAAGTATCGTCTCAACAACTACAAATGCACCTCACAGGAACTGTATCTCTCCATGGAGGCACTTTGGAAAGTAAGCCAGGAGCTATTCAAAAACAGTTCAAAATCACAACAATTGAAATGGTAATCAAGTCAAGTAGAAAATCATTTGAAGCCTGAAGATTAAAAGGTGGCAATGCAAATAGGATTCCTGTGTGACATAATATATCAACCCCTTGAATGGAAAGAATACAAACGGAAACCCGTTACCATCATATTCTTGGGTTTCAGAGAAAAACTGAAGACACTTACAGCTGGATTCACCATTCATCTTTTTATCAATATGATGCTAATGTGGAACATGTGTACTACACAGCACCACCTGAGTTACAATGCGGTGCTCTTAAGTCTGAGTAGCACTGCTAAAATGAGTTTGCCTCATTGGTTCTTGACGCACAATCTGAGCTCATCGGGCTAAGTTTGTCTAAAAGTCCATACTGCACTTGTGTGGATAAATATTCCTGGCGATGAATACCAACAAATGATCCTACAGGTAAAGTCTGGCAGATAAACACCATCTCTCCAATCTGCCAGGTGTGCACTGTGTACATCCAGCAACAATCCCTGCAGGCCTTTAGCTAAATAACAAGTGGCCACTGATGTGCAATAATTTCGCCCGTGAGGCAAATGTGTTAGTGTCATGAGACCAATAGACACATGGACAAGTAAATTCATTATTTTTCTAAGAGTTACATTATTGTGCTTGACTCAAGGAAACAAATACAGTGAATATTAGGATTTCTCACATGGCTGCTTATCAGACACAAAGAACATGCAAAAGTTCAGTCTAAAAGAAAGTCAAAACACATTAAATTAGGGCTGCAACTAACGATTACCTTCATGATCTTAAAAGCCGTTTGTTTTCCGATTAATTGATTAATCGTTTTGTCTATAAAATGTCCCCAACAAAGTATTTCCCAGAGCCCAAAGTGACATATCAAAATAATAATAGTAGCTGAATGATTCAATAATCATATCATTGGAAACGTTGCGATGAGCAGACATATTTGTAGGGTGAAACACTCATACTGTTGTCTTCGCCGTTTCTGCTCACCTGCACATTGTTGAAGTCTATGCTGAGCGCTGTGAACGGCTCTGTGAGAGGTTTATATCCGCCTGGCAGTCTGCTCAGTCTCTCTGTAGTGTAAGGCTCCATGGAGTCATCCGGCTCAGAGCTGCAGCTCACCGGGCTGCGGAGCTCCCCGGCTGCAGCCATGGACAGGCTACCCACCTCTGACACGCAAAGCCTGCGTGTGAAAAACAAACAAACAAACATACAGAAATCTCATGGTAGGTCCCGACACCTAGTGTTTGTCTCACTAACATTTTTACATTTAGTTGTGTAGCATTTTTAGGAGCAAAGGATGTGACAATTGAGTGGAAAGCCATTTGTTTTGTTGTTTTGATAAATCAATTGCAGGAAAACATACTTTATCTGACACACACAGCCTGCCCACACAGGAAATCAGACGGACTCCAGGGCCTACCTGTGATGCCTTCGGATCTCGAGGGACTCAACAGCCATACCAAACACAGTGGCTCCAGCGGGGATGACCCGTCCTGTCACAGACTGCTCCTTGAATTCGTTCTCACCTCTCTTTAGGACAAGAAACGTGTGCTTTTAACAAAACTACACATTTAGCCCTCTCGTGGCACTTACACAACATGAAACTTAACTGGATATATTTACCAATAACCTGGTCCACTATTTGCCAGTTACTGTATGTGTTGAAATGAGTAAAATTTCACAACTTGCACTGTAAACTCAGACATCTTGGAATTTGCCCCAGATTTGCTTTGCTGGATTTAAAAAGCAACCTTCTGTGGATAATCTATGAATTTTTTAGACATTACAGGTTGACAAGGTGTGCCTTAAAGCCATCATTTGTTGTGTTCTCTGGGAGGATAAAACATTTAATGATCTCCTCCAAGGCCACATCCTGAAGTATGACACAACTATGGTAGCTTCCCGACATCACACGTTTTGTTGTAGGTCTATTCATTTGCGTCCAGAGGCATGTTGGTCTACGCCCGTTGACAATGCCTCTCAAATGCAAATTGGTATGCCGATGTCAGGCTGAAGCTCCATATGATTTTCAAAGGTTACTGACGTTATTTAACAAATTTCTGAAATTGAACAATGATTATTTTCAGGATTTTCCACCCTGTATGGTCAGTGGCAAACAACAATAGATTTTGGGTGCCAAGAACTCATGTTGTACTGTGGCAGCCAGAAAACAAAGTTCTGTTTTCTGTTTGTGTTTAATTATTGAAGTTACCTGTGGAGGTAGCAGGAGGTGGTGCCAGGCATGAATGAGACTCTCTATGATGCCTTCTCCAAACAATCCTGCATCCACCGTCTCCGTCACCACCAAGGACACCCTAAGAAAAACAAAACATTGAATGGAAAAAACGACTTAACTCTTAAACATGACCATGAGTTTCATAACAGCTCAAACTAAAAATAAAGGCATTGTGCTAATCGGATCAATGTAAAATAGTTTGGGTATGAATTTTACCTGTCTGGGATGTCCTTTGGCACTTCCATCTCCAGAGATTTCATATGGAGGATCTTGATTCTACCGTCCATTCCATTAGCGGTCACAACCTCACAGGCCAGTTCATACATTGTCTTCGACAGCTCACAGGCATACACCTCAGCGGCCCCTGCCTTCTTAGCACACATACTTAACAGAGAGAACCAGGAAATCAGAATGATAACACCCACGCATTTAAAACACAGGTCCTATTCAATCTCAAGCCAAAAGGATAAACTTAAGCATGGTACCACTAAACGTGGGTTTGGGTAAAGTATAAAAGTTTCCAATTTCTCATTAAAAAATAATCTATATAAAAATTAAAAAAAATCTCACCCAAGGATCCCAGTGCCAGTACCTATGTCAAGTACAGTGTTGCAGCCGCTCTGAACAGCCTTCTGAATTGCTTGCTGGTACTTGCGGTTCCTCCCATGGTCGTTGAGCATCAAGAAATGCCAGCGCTCCACCAACCAGTTGGCCACACGGTAGAAGTTCTCCCTGGCTTCTGGATAGTCCGGTCTCACCTTCAAGGCTTTATGGAAATGACCTGCGGCTTCGTCTCTAAAGCCCATTCTGTTTAAGAAATGAGAGCCACAATGTAGTCAAAAACAGCATAAAAAAAAAAGTTAAATGACTTTCAGCCCAGTAATTACAGGAGTGGTAACGCACTGAAAGAACACATATCTTTGCAACAATAACAGTTATGCAGATGAGGATAATACCTGAACAGGTGTTCACCCATGCTGTTCAGGATAACTTCATCAGCAGGAAACAGTTCCAACGCTTGTTCATAACAGTCAAAGAGGTCCTGAATGCGGCCCACAGAGTCCAGCTCTTCCGCCCATTTGAAGAGAGTGAACCTGAAGGACTCCTAAAAGGGAGATTATACAAAATTGAGATCCAAAAATGAACATCTTTCGATTCTGCAGCAGTAAAAACAGTGGCTGGTTATGTGTGTGCACAATGTTTGGCAGTGACAGTACGCAAGTGGGTTTTCAGAGTAGTATAAACAGGTATTACCCTTGCAAAGTCCTTAAACATAGGTGCAAGGTTGAGGACAAGAAGGTAGTGCACAAACGCAGTTCCATAATCTTGGTTGAACAGGCACTGCTGGGCACTTTCTAGGGAACTAGAGACCAGCTCGTTCCTGGCAGGGTCCTCTCTGCGTCGCCTTCGGGTCCTCCTGCCATGCTTAGGCCGTGCACTGGCATTAGGCATCCCTTGTAATAAAGAAAAGGAGAGTGAAGAGTCTATTAGGAAATGATAAAGTCTAATAATACAATAAACAAACAAATGCCACATATGAGTTCTTAATCACAATATTGAGGTAATGCGTCCAAACGTTGATTAACTAAGTAGCTCCTAGTTTTGACTTACCAGAAAACATTTTTTATGTTTGTCATTCCAAAATATTATTCTATTTTTTCTTTTCTTCGAAACGGGCTTTCAAATATGCCCAAACCAAACCAAACCAAACCAAAACAACACAACACAACAAAAGTGAGCTACTGTTAAATTAAACAAAATGCTAAGTACTTTACATGCATTACTGACTATTTAAGTTGACTTACTGTGGTTTTCTTTTTAGATCACAGGCTGTAGTAAGGGATGGAAATACACGGAAAAGATCACTGCTGTTTAGTTAAGGTGGCGTTGCTAATTTAGCAAACACGCACACGTTAACATTGCGGTTACGTCCAATATAGTCGTTAGCATCGTTGAGAGCAATCCTTCTTCTGGCAGCAGCCTAGCGTTAGCTCACATGATAAAAGCTGTTGTGACAGTAGCTTCGATGGCTTAGCTGCATGTAAAAAAAAGAAGAAAGACCGTATCTGTTAATGTGCTCGTTAATACGACTGGATGTTGAATAAAACTGTAAATCACATATTTCTGCTGCCGTTCAACAAGAAACGTGCCCGCGCGCTAAACAACTCGGAAGGAAACATGTAACAAGATAAGGTTCCACCGGCGCAGTTGTAATGAAGTTTATTAAATTTGAAGTTACGAGCAGGACGTGTAAACTTTAGAAAACACGGTGAAATAGTATTTCCGTGTTTATTTACAAAATTCGCTACAGTATATGATTTACCTTTGATGGAACCAATGAATAGTGAAGCACGATCAAAGATTACAAAATATCAAGAGGGAACCCACCAATGGAAACCACTACAGATAAGAAAAAAAGGTTAAATCTAGTAGGTTAATCCCTTTAGTATTAATTGTTTGCTCACACTTGTCCACTCCAAAATGACTGCTTAGAGTGCATCGCTAATTCTGGGTGTACAGATTCCTCATGCACGTAGGCTTGCAGGAGGTGGCTAATAGAAGCCCTACCTTGTAGCCACCGTTTGTAACGATCTTACTGAGGCGGTTAAAGACTGTAAGCACGTGCCTTTGGATGGCTTATATGCAGCACTTGGCCTCTGGTGTTCTTGATGGAGTTATCGTTGCCACTAAAGGACCAATATGGGCAGTGCTGACTCACAGCCTTTTCTGTTTTTAACCGGCTGTGGGCTGTCTACTACTCTGTGATAGTGGTAACTAGTTACTGTAGTTACTGAAAACTGCAGTGCTCTGCTCTCAGATTTGAGCTTTGGTGTAATGTGATGATTCTGTCTCCCATCTGCTCCTCCAGCACTGTTCAGTTTCAGCTCTTGGTATTGCAGCTGTGAGTTTACTTTCAATTGTTCTTTGGGGAGCCTCTTCTTTGCTGTATTTCCCTTACTTTTGAAATGTAATAGGTTACAGATTACTAGTTACCCTGTTTAAAAAGTAATTAGTAATGTAACTATTTTGATTACTTCATTAAAAGAATGTAACTTCTTCAATTTGATTACTTTTTGATTACTTTACTTTAACAAATGTTTAAAACTGGGCAATAAAGCTGAAAAGTCCTAAAATCTACATTTAAACCAGGCAGTGTAAACCTCCCAACAGTTCTCAACACAGATCACTGTCTCCCCCAGTGCAGCCTGACATATTCATGTTGTTATTATTATGAAATAAAGTGATATTCTATAT